>JAAAWM010011865.1:0-115594 GCA_036873465.1 Thinopyrum obtusiflorum
TGAAGATGGTGGGGCTGCAAAGCATGGGAAGCACGCTGGTGCCGACCGTGGTCCTGGGGTGGTCCCTGGATTCGAAGATGAGGTTGGCCTTGGGCGCTGCCTAGCTCGGAGGAGCCCCCAGCCGCGACTGGGTGGCCCCCACCTGGCGAAAGAACGGCTTGATGTGGCTGTATGAGGCCGGCGCCTGTGACCCGATGAGGATGGCCGCGACTGCATGGGGCGCCGGCGCCGCGAAGTGCGCGATGAACAGGCCACGTAGCTCTTCCCAGGAGGCCACCGAGGACTCCAGCAGGTTGAGCAGCCAGGCGCGCGGCACACCCGTAAGAGCCATAGGGAGCCAATTCGCCATGACCTTGTCGTCGCCGCCGGCCACCCAGATGGCCTCCGCATACTCCTGGAGGAACTCCGCGGGGTCCGCCGTGCCATCATATCGTGGCGGCAACTCCGGCCTGAACTTCAGCGGCCATTGCACTCGTCGCAAGGCGAAGGAGAAAGCCCGAAAGCCTGAGATGCCTCCAAACGCCCGGCAGCCCAACGAGTGGAGCGACACCTGCCATGGGAACCATGTCGCCAGGGCGGAGCGCGGCTGATGAGGAAGCAACCCTTCGACACACCCCTACCTACCGCACCAAATGTCGGATTCAGGGCTCGGCTGACCCGAGAAAGGTTCAAACTCTGGGGCGTGTGTGAAAAACTCAACCTCTCCAGCCAACCAATTCATCGCTCTCACGGCATAGCTCGATGAACAGGAAAGGAAAGGGGCACGATAGTTTACCCAGGTTCGGGCCACCTTGCGGTGGAAGACCCTACTCCTGCTTTAGGGTGGATTAGCCTCGTGAGGGGCTGAGGATGAACTGGTACAAAGGAAGAACAACCTCAGGAGGTTGTCTCTTATGTGGGTGTGAGCTAGCGAGGGTTTGGGTGCTCAATCCCGGATCCCCTCCTATGGTGGTGACTAAGCTACATTTATAGTGCCTTGGTCCTCTTCCTCCGAACGAAGGCGGGAAGGGATCACACACCGGCCAATTTTGAAGGGGGACAAGTAGTATATCTTATCCTGGCGAAAGCTAGTCTTCACTTGCAAAGCTTCTGGCCGTGATGCCGTGGTGGGCTCGGTGATGACATCTGTCCTGCCGTCCTGGCGGTCTTGGTCTTGTTGCACGGGAATGGAAACCTTTGGCCGATTCCTCGGGACCCCGCACCCGCGCTTGCCTCCTTAGCACCAAAGAGTAAACCTGCTGCTCTGCGCCCAGTGGCGCCCGCCTGGCCTTGGTCGTCATGGCTTGCGTCACCCGAACCTCATGAGATGGGCATTTGCATAGGAATCTCCGCTCCTCAGGACCCAGCCTGGGGAGGCCGCTCCCTTAGGAGGTCTTGGTGTCGTCTGCCTCGCGAGGCTTGGCTCCTCGCGAGGGTCTTGTCTTGTCGATGCCGAAGATGGGTCGTACCAGGCCGTCGATGGAGCCACGCCCTGGGCTGCAAGCAGGCAAGTCTGGGTACCCTGGTTCCCAGAACGCCGACAGTACCCCCCAGGCCCAAGGCGTACTCGGACTTGGCTTCGAGGCGAAGCCAAAGGGAAAGGGCGAAACGCCGCGGGCCCCAATCACCACTTCCCCATGCTGCCTCGACAACTGCCCGACTTGACGACTGCCTGTTGCATGCATAAAAACCATCATTACTTGGAACCGTGGGAGGCAGGCAAGAAAGTCTGGGTACCCTAGTTCCCAGAACGCCGGCAACGATGGACGAGAACTTTGCCTATTGGTCCGGCTTGTTTCAACGAGCAGGAAAATGGTTCTCTTCGTCCCACGCCCTTGGTACCGACGTTGTTGCCAACATAACTGACATGCTATGCTCTAACCTACCTGGCTATCATGACCGTGCAAGATGTCACCACTCTTTCTACTTTTGACCAACATGGTGGGCCCATAACCCATAGTTTCACAGGATCGAAACCTGACTCTCCGGTACATCCCTATTTTCCAAGGTTGTTCCTCGCGCTTGGCTTCGTATGTAATTCATGAGCCACCTTCCTAGAGATCTATTCTGGTATCAGATGCAATACTTATTCTCGTCGCTCTGGACCCTTTCACACTTTGTTTCAGGCATCGAACGATTGCCTATCTGCTGCAAACTTCTTTTAGCACCTTCTTTGCTCTCGACGTTATCTTGGTTCTCAACTCGAGAGATGCCTCTATGCCTCGTTCACTGAGATAGACCCAGGTACCTAACTTGTGTCGAGTTCCGTCCTTCCCAAGTTTTCCCCCGTTATCATTTCCCTAAGTTTGATGAAGACTCTGAAGAAAGGACAACAACTTCATCATGATGCATTGATACAGAGAAATGAAGACATCAATGTAAGGGATCAACTTCTTCGAGAAGAGCAACCAAGAATGAAAAGATCCGTTAGAATTACGTAACCACAACTTTCCCCCTTACTCCCCCTCTTAAATCTCAGGATGAGATTTCTTATATTAGAGGAGATTTGTAACACCCCCAGTGTCAAGCTATAGTAATCTCTCCCTAATGGTTGCCGTGTCATCATAATTACTTTGCAAATTGCCAGGTGTCAAAAATCAAATTCATAATTCACTTTGAAATGCAAGTCAAATTATTACATTTTCAAAAGTGCAAACAAAATAGTTCATAATTTTGGAAATAATCCCTACGTATATATCATGTAGAAGCCAACCTGATTTGGATTCCCAAAATGTCCCTTGGAATTATTTTAGTGGATGAATAGCAAATTACTTGACCCTTTTCATTTTCTAAAAATGACTAAAGTTTTCCTAATGTCCCCAAACTTTGTGGGCCACTCCAGAATATTGCCTTTGACTTATTTGCCAAATATCATGAGCAGAAAAAAATGATTTGCTATCTAATTTAAAATGCAAACAGAGGAGAAAAACAAAACAGGAAAGAAAAGGGCATAAAACAGAAAAAAGGACTCACTGCACTATTGGGCCCTAGTGGCCGCAGTGTAAGGCCTTGCCCACCAAAACTTCACATCATCTCCCTTTATTCATTAGGGACGATGTGGACAACCTGAGTGCGTTCATAGTCGCGGATGGCCACACGTCGTCCATCCGTCGCGCCTCCGAGGTGGATAAGGTCACCCTAGCTCTCTCTCCCTCCCCCACATCGAACCCTAGCCCCAGTTCCTCCCCCTCACCCTGTTTTTGCTCGAACCCGAGCTCACCTGGAAGCCATTGTCGTCGTGCCCTCATTGATCCCGCGGCCACCGGCCACCCCGAGCTACGCCATGTGGTCCAGGCGGTCCGTTGTCGTCGTCTCCTTCCTCTACGCCCCTCGTCTCATCTCCAGGCCGCTGCCAGCGATAGCCATCGGTCTCCACCCCACGCACTGCCACCATGACCTCGCCGTCGATCTGTCACTCCGGTCCACCCCGGCCTCATCGAGCTTGCCTACGACCTCCACCATGAGCACCTCTCCCCGTCCTCCCGCTTTTCCCTTTGATTCTGCCGCCGTTTGGCTTGTCCCGTGCTCGCCCGCCATGGTTGATGTTTCCTTTAAGCTTAGTTCAGTGCATGCCCACGCCCCTTGCTTTTGCTATTCCCGTTCCTTCTTAGGCCTTGTACAATGCAAGGTGCTTAGGGGGGTGCTTAGAGAAATAAACCAGCTTTCTCTGGGGGGGGGGGGGGGGGGGGGGGGGGGGGGGGGGGGGGGGGGGGGGGGGGGGGGGGGGGGGGGGGGGGGGGGGGGGGGGGGGGGGGGGGGGGGGGGGGGGGGGGGGGGGGGGGGGGGGGGGGGGGGGGGGGGGGGGGGGGGGGGGGGGGGGGGGGGGGGGGGGGGGGGGGGGGGGGGGGGGGGGGGGGGGGGGGGGGGGGGGGGGGGGGGGGGGGGGGGGGGGGGGGGGGGGGGGGGGGGGGGGGGGGGGGGGGGGGGGGGGGGGGGGGGGGGGGGGGGGGGGGGGGGGGGGGGGGGGGGGGGGGGGGGGGGGGGGGGGGGGGGGGGGGGGGGGGGGGGGGGGGGGGGGGGGGGGGGGGGGGGGGGGGGGGGGGGGGGGGGGGGGGGGGGGGGGGGGGGGGGGGGGGGGGGGGGGGGGGGGGGGGGGGGGGGGGGGGGGGGGGGGGGGGGGGGGGGGGGGGGGGGGGGGGGGGGGGGGGGGGGGGGGGGGGGGGGGGGGGGGGGGGGGGGGGGGGGGGGGGGGGGGGGGGGGGGGGGGGGGGGGGGGGGGGGGGGGGGGGGGGGGGGGGGGGGGGGGGGGGGGGGGGGGGGGGGGGGGGGGGGGGGGGGGGGGGGGGGGGGGGGGGGGGGGGGGGGGGGGGGGGGGGGGGGGGGGGGGGGGGGGGGGGCACCTCTCCCATTGCAGGAAAAACCAATCTAGTTGGCCAAACCAAACCGATAATTCGAAGAGAAACACAAAGATATCAAATCATGCATATAAGAATTTAGAGGCCGTCCGTTACTTCTTTTCCAGTAGACCCCCGAGACGGTTGTTGATTCGGTGACTGACTACTTCGCCTTCGAGGGTCTATATCTGTCAGCAGAGCTTACAGGCAAGCAAACCCCCTTGGTTATTCCGATATCGCCAATTTCATTCTCTCTCATGCTTGCTTTAGATTTTGCTACTATACTTGAATGCTCCTATTCTAATGCATAGCCTGCTTTTGTAACCTGCTCTTGCACCTTACTTGCTTACCCTAAACTGCTTAGTATAGGTTGGTTAGTCATCCACCAGTGACCCCTCATCTTGTCTATGTTTCCCCCACAGTATTACCAGGTGACTCGATCAGCGTGACAAACCTGCAGAGCAACTATTGAGTGCCGAGGGTGATATCTCGTATAACACTTCTGATCTTAACTTTGTCATGTAGCCAATCAGTTGTGGTCTTCGAGGGTGATTCCTCCTTCAACACTCTCGATAACGACTTTGTCGTGCAACACCTCAAGTGTGGACCATCGAGGGTGATTCCTCCAAGTCCACCTTGACGGTTACATTGAGTGGGAATCCATCGAGGGTGATTCCTCGGATTCCCCCTTGGTGTTTTGGACACACGGTTACTTTGACTTTACGACAGAACCATGTTACTGAAGTTGGGTCGGCCCTGAGGGGTACCGACGAGTTGATGTGTAGTCGAGTTGATCTGGAGGATACCCCGCGAGTTTTCCACGCGGCGCGGCCGGGCATTCTTAGCCCTTGCCGCAAGTCCGTGAGACGAGGTGATGGGACCACATATCGTGGATCATTAATCATTAACCCGCGCTCCCAAGACACTAACGATTTTGATATTTGATCCTAGTAGGCCTCTGGCCTTTTCGCACTGACCACCACACAGGAATAAGTATGGACACTCTGCATCGTACGATTCTTTGCTCACTAACGTCATCGACTGAGTGGCGCGCGCCGGGTTGGACTGGTTAAGCCTGTACCTGTATAAGGGGGCTAGGTCTGCTCACCGGTCGCGTTCGCAATGCACAGGATTGCAATGGATGATTGGCCCATGACCCCTTCGCATTTAGGATGTAGACTGGCGTGCTGGCCTCTCTGTTGAGCCTAGGTAGGACTACGACGTGTTGATCGGCCGAGGCCGGTCATGACCTAATGGTGTGTCCGGCCGGAGTTCATTGAGCATGTTGGGTAAGTTGCTGCACCCCTGCAGGGAAGTATTATCTATTCGAATAGCCGTGTCCACGGTAACGGACGCTCGGAGTTGTATCCCGAACGATACAACAAGAACTGGATGCTGAGGCATGAAAAGGATATGATGGCTCCGGGATTGCTTTCTCGCAGGGAGTCGAGAAAGGATCTCTGGGAGGTAATGTTACAAAATACTTGGGAAATCTAATATGCTATGATGTACTCTTCTAAATGCTGCAATGTGCTTGAAGATGCTAATCTTCAATATGCTAGGCTTTCCCCTTCTCTCCTGGCATTCTGTAGTTCAGTCCATGCTACTTCTTGAGCTTGCGTTGGTTTTTCCCTTGAAGAGGAAAGGGTGATGCAGCAAAGTAGAGATAAGTATTTCCCTCAGTTACGAACCAAGGTATCAATCCAGTAGGAGAAACAAGCAAGTCCCCAATCTATGCACCTGCACAAACAACCAAACACTTGCACCCAACGCGATAAAGGGTTGTCAATCCCTTCATGGTCACTTGCAATGGTGAGATCTGATAGATATAGATATAAAAGATTACTAAAACGTAAAAGGAAATAGAAGTAAATAAATTGCTGCAAGGTATTTTTGGGTTTTTGGTTTATAGATATGAAAATATATATGATGGAAAATAGACCCGGGGGCCATAGGTTTGACTAGAGGCTTCTCTCTTGAAGAAAATAATACGGTGGGTGAACAAATTACTGTCGAGCAATTGATAGGAAAGCACAAAGTTATGGCGATATCCAAGGCAATGATTATGACTATAGTCATCACGTCCATGTCAAGTAGACCAACTCCTGCCTGCATCTACTACTATTACTCCACACATCGACCGCTATCCAGCATGCATCTAGAGCAATGCCTCAAGCAAGATATGACATGATGTAGAGGGATAAACTCAAGCAATATGATGAAAACCCCAACTTTTTACCCTTGATGGCAACAATACAAACACGTGCATCGCTACCCCTACTTTGTCACTGGGTGAGGACATCGCAGGATTGAACCCAAAACTAAGCACCTCTCCCATTGCAGGAAAAACCAATCTAGTTGGCCAAACCAAACCGATAATTCGAAGAGAAACACAAAGATATCAAATCATGCATATAAGAATTTAGAGGAGACTCAAATAATATTCATAGATAATCTGATCATAAATGCACAATTTGTCGATCTCGACAAACACACCACAAAAGATGATTACATCAGATAGATCTCCAAGAACATCGAGGAGAACATTGTATTGAAGATCAAAGATAGAGAAGAAGCCATCTAGCTACTAGCTATGGACCCGTAGGTCTGTGGTAAACTACTCACGCTTCATCGGAAGGGCAATAGAGTCGATGTAGATGCCCTCCGTGATCGAATCCCCCTTCGACAGGATGCCGAAAAAGGCCCCAAGATGGGATCTCATGGGGAGAGAAGGTTACGGCGGTGGAAGAGTATTTTGGTGGACGCTTCTATTGATATTGGAATAGTTGTGAATTTGTAGAGCTGAGAGGGAGTTCGGTGGAATCCCCGGGGGGCACAAGCCAGGGGGCGCCCCCCTCTAGGGTGCGCCCTGAGGGCTTGTGTTGCCCTCAGGACTCTTCTGACTTCATCTCCACGTTCCGTGGGTGTCTTCTGGTCCAGGAAAAATCAACGGGAAAGTTTTATTCTGTTTGGTATTCCTTTTGTGTAAAACTCAAAAACAAAGAAAAAACAGAAACTGGCACTGGGCTCTAGGTTAATCAGTTAGTCCTCAATATAATATAAAATAGCATATTAATGCATATAAAACATCCAAAACAGATAATATAATAGCATGGAAAGATAAAAAATTATAGATACGATGGAGACGTATCAAGCATTCCCAAGCTTATTTCCTGCCCGTCCTCGAGTAGGTAAATGATAAAAACAGTTATTTTGATGTGGAATGCTACATAACATATTTATCCATATCATTTTATTTATTGTGGCATGAATGTTCAGATCCATAAGATTCAAAACAAAAGTTTAATATTGACATAAAAACAATAATACTTCAAGCATACTAATAAAGCAATCATGTCTTCCCAAAATAACATGGCCAAAGAAAGTTACCCCTACAAAATCATATTGTCTGGCTATGCTCCATCTTCATCACACAAAGTATTAAATCATGCACAACCCCGATAACAAGCCAAGTAATTGTTTCACACTTTTGACGTTCTCAAACTTTTTCAACTTTCACGCAATACATGAGCATGAGCCATGGATATAGCACTATAGGTGGAATAGACTATCGTGGTTGTGGAGAAGACAAAAAGAAGGAGATAGTCTCACATCAACTAGGCATATTAACGGGCTATGGAGATGCCCATCAATAGATATCAATATGACTGAGTAGGGATTGCCATGCAACGGATGCACTAGAGCTATAAGTGTATGAAATCTCAAAAAGAAACTAAGTGGGTGTGCATCCAACTCTCTTGCTCACGAAGACCTAGGGCAATTTGAGGAAGCCCATCATTGAAATATACAAGCCAAGTTATATAATGAAAAATTCCCACTAGTATATGAAAGTGACAACGTAGGAGACTCTCTATCATGAAGATCATGGTGCTACTTTGAAGCACAAGTGTGGAAAAGGGATAGTAACATTGTCCCTTCTCTCTTTTCTCTCATTTTTTGGTGGGCTTCTTTGGCCTCTTTTATTTTTATAAATTCTGGAGACTCATCCCAACTTGTGAGGGAATCGTAGCTTCCATCGTCATTTCCTCACATGGGACAATGCTCTAATAATGATGATCATCACACTTTTATTTACTTACAACTTAAGAATTACACTCGATACTTAGAACAAAATATGACTCTATATGAATGCCTCTAGTGGTGTACCGTGATGTGCAATGATCTAGCATAGCAATAACATCAAAACATCATGCTAGCTATCTTACGATCGTGCAAAGCAATATGACAGTGATGGTGCGTGTCATAATAACACGGAATGGTGGAAGTTGCATGGCAATATATCTCGGAATGGCTATGGAAATGCCATAATAGGTAGGTATGGTGGCTGTTTTGAGGAAGGGTAAATGGTGGGTTTAATGCACCAGCGAAAGTTGCGCGGTACTAGAAAGGCTAGCAATGGTGGAAGGGTGAGAGTGCGTATAATCCATGGACTCAACATTAGTCATAAAGAACTCACATACTTATTGCAAAAATCTATTAGTCAGTGAAACAAAGTACTACATGCATGCTCCTAGGGGGATAGATTGGTAGAAAAAGACCATCGCTCGTCCCCGACCACCACTCATAAGGAAGACAATCAATAAATAAATCATGCTCGGACTTCATCACATAACGGTTCACCATACGTGCATGCTACAGGAATCACAAACTTTAACACAAGTATTTCTACCAATCCACAATTACTCACTAGCATGACTCTAATATCACCATCTTTATATGTCAAAGCAATCATAAGGAATCAAACTTCACATAGTGTTCAACGCTCTTTATATGAAAGTTTTTACTATATCCTCTTGGATGCCCATCATATTAGGACTAAATTCATAACCAAAGAAAATTACCATGCTTTTTAGAAAGACTCTCAAAATAATATAAGTGAAGCAAGAGAGTTCAACAATTTCTATAAAATAAAGCCACCGCCGTGCTCTAAAAAGATATAAGTGAAGTACTAGTGCAAATTTCCTAGCTCAAAAGATATAAGTGAGGCACATAGAGTATTCTAATAAATTCACGATTCATGTGTGTCCCTCTCAAAAGGTGTGTACAGCAAGGATGATTGTGGCAAACTAAAAAGCAAAGACTCATATCATACAAGACGCTCCAAGCAAAACACATATCATGTGGTCAATAAAAATATAGCCTCAAGTAAATTTACCGATAGATGAAGACGAATGAGGGGATGCCATTCCGGGCATCCCCAAGCTTAGATGCTTGGTTGTACTTGAATATTACCTTGGGGTGCCTTCAGCATCCCCAAGCTTAGGCTCTTGCCGTTCCTTATTCCATAGTCCATCAAATCTTTACCCAAAACTTGAAAACTTCACAACACAAAACTCAACAAGAAAACTCATGAGATCCGTTAGTATAAGAAAATAAATCGACACTTTTTGGTACTGTTGTGAACTCATTATTTATTTATATTTGTGTAATATCTACTGTATTCCAACTTCTCCATGGTTCATACCCCTGGTACTACCCATAGATTCATCAAAATAAGAAAACAACACATTGAAAACAGAATCTGTCAAAAAATAGAACAGTCTGCAGCAATCTGAAACTTTGTATACTTCTGTAACTCCAAAAATTCTGAAAAATTAGGACAACAGAGGCAATTTGTATATCAATCTTTTGTAAAAAAAGTCAGAGTTTTTCCATGCTTCTGTGATTTTTAGAAATTCTGGCATTGAGCGCAAAACTGTCTGTTCTTCACCAAGATCAAATCAACTATCACCATAGACCATCCCAAAGGTCTTGCTTGGCTCAAACACTAAACTAGAACACCAAAACACAATTATTACAGAGGTAATAATTTGTATTTTATTCAAGAATAGTAGTAAAAACAAAAAGACAAAAATAAAATTGGGTTGCTGTCGGATTTCGGGTTCTGGCAAAACCCTCGAGGTTCGAACACTGGGGTGCGCACGAAGATCTCCCCCTACCTAATCATGCCCTCACCCTCACCGCGATCTCAAAGCCTAGCTCGATGAACCCGCAACACAAGAGACACAAGATTTATACTGGTTCGGGCCACCGTCGTGGTGTAACACCCTACTCCAGTGTGGTATGGTGGATTGCCTCTTGGGCTGAGGAAGAACAGTTACAAGGGAAGAACAGCCTCCTGAGGAGAGGTGTTCTTTTGCTAGGTGAGTGTGGTAGAGGGTGATCTGAATCAGTTGCCTCCCACTGTGGTGGCTAGTCCTATTTATAGAGGCCCTGGTCCTCTTCCCAAATATTGAGCGGGAAGGGATGCCACAACGGCCAAATTCAAAGGGAGACAACTAGTACAAGTTATCCTGAGGTGGTCTTCGCCTGCCAAAGACTCTGGTGGTGACGCCGTCTTGGGCTCCACGGTGACCTCCGTCATGTCATCCTGCTGGTCTTGGTCTCGTTGCACCGATATGGAAACCTTTGCCTGATGCCTCGGGACTCCTCGCCTGCGCTTGCCTCTTTAGCACCAAAGAGGAAACAAGGACACTGTGCTCGCTGGCGCCCGCCTGTTCTTGGTCGTCATGGCTTACGTCATAGGAACCTCGCGAGGTTCCCCTTGCCTTGATCTCTCCGCCCCTCTCGAGCCAGCCTGGTGAGGCTGCCCCCAAGGAGGTCTTGTGTCGTCCGCCTCGCGAGGATTGGCCCCTCGCGAGGGTCTTGAGGGTTTGCTGGTGAAGATGGGCCGTACCGGGCCGCTAGCGGAGCCACGCCATGGGCCGCAGGCAGGCAAGTCTGGGGACCCCCATTCCCAGGACGCCGACAGTAGCCCCCGGGCCCAAGGCGCGCTCGGACTTGGCTTCGAGGTGAAGCCAAAGGGCAAGTGCGGAGCGTCGCGGGCCCCAACAGCCTATGGCCTTGGTCGAGGCGTGGCAATTGATTGGACGTAGGTGTCTCCGCTTCCCCACTCTGCCTCGGCAACTGCCTGACTTGACGAGTCCCTGCTGCATGCAAGGAAAAACCATCATTACCTGTGATCGTGGGGATCTCCGGTTGGCCTTCTCCTGCTATAAATGAGGTGGGGGCGAGGCCCCCGTCGCTCATCTCTTCCTGCTCCGCTTGCTCATTCTCCCTTGCTCCCTTGCTAGTAGGGACACCCATGGCGCCAATCCGAAGGTTCTCGGCCGCGGAGAAGGGAAAAACCCCCCGCGACGAGCCCGGACCACTTCCACCGAAGAAGAGGCCGATCCACCGCCGCGACGTAGTCATGAGGCCGGAGGTGTCGAGGCCTTGGTATGAGTGGCCTCCTCCCGGGTACCCGCCGCCCTTGTACGCCCAAGCTGAGGGCTCCGGAGGAAGAGGTGACGAGCGCCGTCGCCCGCGCCGAGGCCATGGTCGCCGCGCCGCGGTGACTCACGCTGTCGCCCCAGGAGTCCACGCCGCGGACTCCTCGCGCGAACTCGTGATGTGGGCGGCGATGCCTCCGCAGACTTGGATCCGCTTTCCGCAGTTCTTCTCCGCCGAGATGCCGCCGAGGGGTCCCCTGGAGCTTTGGCTGCAGCACGCCGACTGCGACACCCCGGCGACTGGAGCAGAGGTGGAAGCCGTTTCTCCGGGCAAGATCTTCATGACCCGCGGCTGGGGTGAGGTTGCCCGGGTTTGCCGTGCGGAAGGCGCCCTAGCCATCCACTTCAGGTACGAGGGCGCCTCCACGATGTTCTTCAAGGTCTTCGACGCGGAGGGCCACCGCTTGGAAGTGCTACCCTGGAGAGGGTCGTCGGGACGGCGCAGCGGCCGGCGTCGAGCTTGCCACTGGCTTCGCCGGTGGCTCTTCCAGCAGCAGCAGTGGCGCTCGGGAGTCCAGCAACTCTCCCAAGCTCTACGAGACTCCAAAGATGAGCGAAGACAGCTACGTGCCCCCGAGCTCTCGCCAGGCCCGGGGCAAGGCTGCAGCGTCCGGCTACCGCCGTCGCTGATCTGGATGGGGTTGGCGCTGGCCTCCCGTGGCCCACTGTTGATGATGGCGTCGGCTGTCCTGGCATGTGTAGATAGGGCTCCTAGGAACTCCCTTCTTTTGTTCCCTGCGAGGAATCGAAACAGACCCCGTGGGGGCATGTAAAGGATCTGTAATGCCTTCTGTTCATATTGTCCTTATTATGAAATTTTGCGAGCGCATGTCTTGTTTCGGCTCATTCTCCCCTTTCCAAGCCCACGGCAGCTTGGTGCTCTACGCCGACAGGTCCCGGTCCCCAGGCAGACTGTAGCCATTGCTGGTATGCCAGGTCGCGATGCCGTGGTCAAGGCCAGGAGGTGAGCGGCCCGAGGTCCAGTAAGAGCTCCTGAGGCGCGATGCTCAAGAGGTCCCCTTTAGCGCTCAAGCAACCACCGAGAGGCAGGAAAGGGTGGCGACGTTGCCGTAACAAGGCTACCACAGGTGAGGATCCTATGCTATAGCGCTGAGTCGGTCCAGGCGTGAGACTTATCTTAGCATTCCTGAGCTGGTTCCTTGTGTTGCGCCAGACTTGTGCGTCGACTACCATAGGGTAGCTAGGTTAGGCCCGTGCGAGCCTCCCCCTCTTCCCCACGCTCTTCTATGTGCTCTGCATCCTCAGGTCCCGGCCCTCGAGCGAGCTCAGCCGCCGCTGGTATGCCAGGTCGCGATGCTGTGGTCAAGGCCAGGGGGTGAGGGCTGGAGAGCCAGTAAGAGCTCCTGAGTCGCGATGCACAGGAGCCCCCCTTTTAATGCACAAGCGAATCGCATGGGAGAAGGAGGAGCCTGTGGTACCGCCCACTGTCATCCTTGGGAGGTTCCTGTAGGTTAGCACGAGGAGGGACACAGATTGCCACGATGATTGCTGGTTTGCCGCAGGTCGCTCTGCAAGAAGGTGAAGGCACTGAGGGCCTACTGAGGTGACGTGCGCAGGGTGTGCCCGAGCCAGAGCTCGACCGCTCATATTTGTCGACGTTGCAGGGACGGACCCAAGCACAAGCGTCGTGCCAGCGTGTGTGGCTCCCGTGGTGGGTGACAATCAAGCCGGTGATAACCATAGATAGATTATGCATGGAAGGCAAACTAGCTTAGGTAAATGCAAGAATGATACATGCCACTGGGTCACACCCAAGCGGCTTGGGGATGATGCAGCCCGAGGGGCGCCCCCAGCAGAGTAAGCTAAAGACGTAAAAGGATACATGCCGCAGGGACAGGCCCATGCGGCCTGGGAATGATGTAGCCCGGGGGGCGCTCCCAGCTAAATGAACATGGAAAGTGGCACCTGGTTCCGTTGTCGAAGGGATGTTGGGGTAGCTGAAGATGCGTGGCGAAGGGGTTGCTCCTCACGAGCCACCGGGGCCCTGAGCCTCGGGAGGCTCTGGGGGTCCGGGCGGTTCCTTGAGGACCATCTCCATCTCTGCCAGGACTGCGTGATGCCTGGCCTCCTGAGCCGCCAGGACGCTCCGCAGGTTGCGCTGGAAGGCGGATGCCACGCTCGGCAGGCCGAATGGCATGCGAACGTAGTTTTGAGGCGGGCCCTCGCAACGTCCCACGCGCGAAGGCCAGAAAAGCTCCTGAGATGCGGCCCTGTTGAGCCCTGGGATGTTGATGCAGACATGCAGCTTGCCATCCTCGCCTGGATGGGGAGCCGCGCCAGGTGAGCGGTGATCGCCGCGCATGGCCCTTGCATCCTGCAGCTCCTGAGTGGTCTTGGCAATGAACTCCTGAGCGCTGGGCGCTCCTCGCCCGGTGTCCTCCTGAGGGAAACATGCCGCAAAGCACGCCTCCATGTGGTGCCCGAGCGCCTCCCTCATGATGTTGGTGAGGTCTGAGGCCCTCCAGAAGAGAGCCCCTGAGCCTTGCCCGAGGAGGGCGTCGAGCGCACCTTCCTATGCGAGGGAGGGAGGCGCCCCAGGCGCGGGCGCCGATCCTGACATGGCACCACTCGTGGTGCCGCTCCCCTGATGCCCTGTGCAGAGTAGCTGCTTCTTCTTCTTGGGGACGGCCTCAGGAGGGTACGGCACCCCATTGTTGTCGGGGTCTTCGATTGATACAGCCTGGAAGGCGCACTCGAGGGAGCACACCGCATCTCTTTCTTCGCAGGGGACTGTGATGATCCCGCCGCTTCCTGGCATCTTGAGAATGTTGTAGCCGTGGTGTGTCACCGCCATGAACTTGGCCAGGGCCGGATATCCGAGGATAGCATTGTACGGCAGACAGATGTGAGCGACGTCGAAGTCGATGAGCTCCGTGCGGTAGTTGTCGCGCTGTCCGAAGGTGACAGGGAGGCGGACCTGCCCTATCGGGGTGGTGGAGCCGTCGGTCACTCCTGAGAAGGGCTTGGTAGGCTGAAGCTGATCGTATGGCACTTGGAGGCTGTCGAACGTCTCGACGGACAGGACGTTAAGCCCTGCGCCGCCGTCGATGAGGGTCTTGGTGACTTGTACGTTGCTGATGACGGGTGAGCAGAGCATCGGGAGGGCGCCAGCGGTGGTCGCGGACTTGAGCTCATCTACCGAGCTGAAGGTGATGGCCAACTTGGACCACCTAAGCGGGCGTGTGGCCTCGAGCCTAGGGAGGACTGCATTCACCTCACGAGCAAACTGCTTGAAGATACGTTGAGATGCTGGGGCTTGAGCTCCGCCTAAGATGCAGGCGATGGCACGTGGTTCCTGGAAGCCCCTAGCCCCCTCATCCTGATGGTGGTCGTTGTTCCTTCTTGGCGGTGGCGGCAGTGGAGGAAGTCCAGCATTGCCCTGAGGGCGGTCCTCACGAGGCTGGTCCCTCCATGCGCCCTCACGAGGCTAGTCCTACCAGCGGTCCTTGCGAGGCCGGTCGCGCCATTCCTGGCGGGGGCCACGGTCGTCCTAGCGTCCTCCGCCATGTCCTCCTCCTCGGCCGAAGCCCCGGTCATTGCGCTCGAGGCGTCGACCGAAGCATCCATCTCGAATGGCCCTGAGCTCCTGACAGTCATTGGTGTTGTGGCTGTGTATGTTGTGGAAGGTGCAGAACGGCCGGCTGCTCTTGGACGACTCGGGGTGGTCCTGGCCGCGCTTCGTGTCTGGCTCCGCCGCGAGCACAGCCACTCCCTTGCGCTTCATGTCCTTGGCCTTGGCTTTCTTCTCCTCCAGGTTGGTAGCTGGGAGCTTGAGGAGGGAAAGGCGCCCCTCCTCAGCTCTTGCGCACTTGGTCGCCAGGTTGAAAAACTCTAGAGCCATGCATAGCTGCTCGTGGATGGCAAGCTCCTCCTTCATCTTGACGTCGCGGACGCCATTAGAAAACGCCGAAATGATGGCCTCATCCGTCACCTTGGGGATCTTGAGGCAAACGTTGTTGAAGTGCTGATGTACTTCTGGAGGGTCTCTCCTGGCTGCTGCTTGATGCGGCGCAGGTCACCCGCGGCCGGAGGGCGGTCGCGAGTGCCCTGGAAGTTGGCGACGAAGCGGTCGCGCATCTCGCCCCAGGAGGAGATCGAACCCGGGGGCAGGTTCAGGAGTCACGAGCGAGCGCCATCTTTGAGAGCCATGGGGAACCAGTTCACCATCACTTTCTCGTCGCCGTTGGCCGCCTCGATGCTCAGCTCGTAGAGCTGCAAGAACTCCGCGGGGTCGGGGGTGCCGTCGTAGCGAGGAGGTAGGTCCAGCTTGAACTTGCCCGGGCAGGCGACGCTACGCAGCTCAGGAGTGAAGGCGCGGCAGCCTGCAGTGGCCACCGAGACCCTTTGCTGATGCGGAGCCTGCCCTTGATGCCCACGCGCCGCCGCTGCAGGCGGCACGCGGTCTTGTCGCAGTGGCGCTGGGAGTCCGGGAGCGTTCTCTTGCGGCCGGGGAACTTAAATTTTTATGAGCTATGGATTTGCTCTAGTGCTTCACTTATATCTTTTTGAGCATGGTGTGCTTAGTTATTTTTGAAGAAATACTCTCTTGCTTCACTTAGATTTATTTGAGAGTTAGTAATTTTTTTAGGAAATTCTCTCTTGCTTCGCTTAAATTAATTTGAGAGAAAGAAACATTATGCTCATGATCTTCACTTATATTTGTTTGAGCTTATCAAAAGCAACACATGAAAATTAGCCCCAAAGTGATAGATATCCAAGAAGGATATAATAAAAACTTTCATGAATATCATTAGACAAAATAAAATTGATTCCTTGTAATAGTTTTCAAATATGATGATGTGATATGTGAGTCATGTTGATGAGTAATTATGCTTTCGTAAGAATATTGGTGTTAAGGTTTGTGATTCCCTATGCAAGCACGAAAGTCAATAGTCATGCAATGAAATTATGTCCTACTTATGGTGCATTATTCGGTATTAATTATGCTTAATGCTCACTTATGAGATTATTCATTTCATGGTTGGTCGCTTATCAATCTTTTGCTAGCCTTCATTTTGCACTAAGTATGATCACTACATGTGCATCCAAAAACCTTTAAACCAGTTTTGGCACATGAGTCCACTATATCTACCTATATGCGGTATTCTTTTACCGTTCTAAGAAAATTTGTATGTGCCATCTCTAATTTTCAAAATAAACTTATCTTTTGTGTGTTCATACCGCTCACGAGGCGGTGAGGGGTGGCTAATATTTTCCATGCTAGATGTGTTATTCTCACGATGAGTGTTTATTCACTTGTCATTGTGCGAGAGTAAGGCAAAGGTATTAGGGATGCCCAGTCCCGAAATGAAAAATGAATTTACTTTATGTTGTCAAATAATAAATTGCTTGGAAAGTGTTGGTATGGAGGGCGCCCATGGATACGGTTAGCCATGGAAAGTGAAAGTATGGTGGAAAAAGGAATAAACTTTATTTTCTGTTTGGGAACCGCCTATGATATATCTAGCAAGGAAAGTGTTGGTAACTCTAAGTCGTTTTTGTTGGTGGGAAAGTGACACCTCCCAAAATGTTTTTATCTGTAAGTTTTTCGCTTTGAGGCTCTGGCACCTCTATAGATCCCTACTTCCCTCCGCGAAGGGCCTTTCTTTTACTTTATGCAATTTTTTTTAATTTGAGTCTCCATCTTCTCTTATAAAAGCACCAATGAGGAGGCAGTATGATCATACTTGAGTATTGGGTGTAGTTAATATGCGAGTGTATTCATGAATGGATCAATGATTGAGCATGATGGGCTAGGGATAACTTATTTTAGCGTTGGTATTTTGAAAGACATGGTTGCTTGTTGAGATGCTTGAGTATTTAAATTATCATGTCAAAAGTAGACTATTTCTTTGGATCACATAAAAGTCCAAATGTCCATGCTATAAAGAAAAGAATATGATTTGACATGTTAGGCAGCATTCCACATAAAAAATTCTGTTTTTATCATTTACCTACTCGAGGACGAGCAGGAATTAAGCTTGGGGATGCTGATACGTCTCCAACGTATCTATAATTTTTTATTGTTCCTTGCTGTTATATTATCATTCTTGGATGTTTTAGAATCATTTTGTAGTCATTTTATATCATTTTTTGGTACTAACCTATTGACATAGTGCCAGTTGTCAGTTGCTATTTTCTGCATATATTTTGACATCGCAGAGAAGAGAAGAGGGAAAGCGTGTGTTTGTGGTAGGCACACTTGGCTAGAGAGGTATATCGATCGGTGTGTGCCGGAAAGAAGGAGCCGAGGGCCTACACACACCATGGGTGAACGACCTAAAGAGAAATAATGAATGTGCGTGATGAAGGGGATGCCGAGGGAGGGTGAGAGGGGGGCAGGCGTGTGCATGCATGAGAGGAAGTTAGCGCTAGCTACAAATAGAAGAGGATTGTGTGGGTGTAAAAGATGACCAGAGATCATAAATCATTATAAAAAGTGTATTCGGATATTTGAACAAGAGATCACAATGTTTTAAACTGACGCATGCATGAATATATATAATGGTGATACGCATGGTGTGGTTATGAACATGTTATACTACATATAATATATAAAACATTTATTTGAATTTTTGATAATGTGTAGCTTTTGCAGCTCAGGGCTAAATATACTTGTCATAATGTAGGGGGTGGGGCACTATACTTTGTGTGATAAGCACACTGTACGTATGAAACATGGTTTAGATTATGAAGATCTAGTTAGTACATCAAATGTACTATTATTTGGAACCAACATCATGTGTATTCAAAATTTTGAATTCGAGTTCATATAGTACACATAGTTCATATCTATCTCTATAGTAATCATGTGGTGTGTTGTTAAGATAATATACGAATGATGGTTTAACTTGGCAATGCTTGTAGATTCTTATTCAAATAGAGAAACGAATTCAAATTTAGTTCGAATTGCAGCGGTAGTATCGACATTTGGAATGCACTAAAATGTTCGTACGAGTAGGTTGCATGCATTATACAGCCAGCAAAAAAATTTAATTCGACATAACATGGATTCATAGCTTTGAATGGCATTTGTAGAGTAAAATGGGACAAGACTCTCTCTTTGTGTGGTGTGAATAGTTTTTTTTTCATTTTTTTCATTGAGGGAAGTGCGAATTGATTTGGTACGTACATTATTACACGTTAGGCTTGTCCCTGAAATTCAATCCGCGCCTTATTATCCCAAAATTCAGATATCGTGCTCCCAAAACTCGCGCCTTCACAACCCGCACCTTGCTATCCCAAAATTACAATGCGCACGAAAACTCCCTCCATCTGCCAAATCTCGACACGCAAAATCCCCCTTCTAACCCTGAGCTGAAAGGGCCGCTAGTTGAAATCCGTGGCGGTACTTTTGTAACACACCCTACATTTTCGACACGCGCGTTCCTAAGTCATGGTTTCCCCCCTCCCATCACCTCCTTTTCTCCATTCGAAATACCAGGTCGCTATAATCTCTCTGCTCCAGCCGCGAAACCCCACCCTCCGCTGTCCGCCACCCCACCGCTACCTAGCCGGAGCCTCTTCCCCGACGATGTCATCCACCGCAACAGCTGGACGTCCCTCATCCACCACCCCGGATGAGGATCCGTCGTCGATCTCATCGTCCCGCCGGTTCAACCGCCCCGTCCTCCACCTCCAAGGAGTTGCTCCGACAATCGCCTGGTCTTTCACGGCTGCTCCATCCCCACAGCGCCGCCTTAACCTGCTCCACCAGAACCGCAACATCTTCACCAACTCCTCGGACGAAGCCGAGGCCTACTCGGTGCTACCAAAGAGGTTGTACACTCATCACATCGCACCTTCTCCTTAATTTGACCTCCTGGCGCCGCCGGTGTCGATCCCGCTCCCCCATGGCGCGGCTACCTCGTAGTTGGTGCCGCCGGCGACATCTTCACGATGGCTCTCCCCCAGTGCGAGGCTCCCTCGGCGGCGGTGTCCATACCAACCAGAGCTGCTGCTGCCGCTCCAGCTCTCGCTCGCTCGCACTGCTGCTCTGCTGCTGCTGCCGCTACGGCTCTCGCTCACTCACGCTGCTGCTACTATTGCTGCTCCGGATCTTGCTCGCTCGCTCGCGCTGCTGCTCTACTCTTCCCCTTGCTCGTGTTGCTACTCCGTTCTTGCTCTCGCTCGCGCTGCTGATGCTGCTACATGGACTACAACAGCTACATGAGTTGCTGCTCTGGCTCTAGTTCCTGCTGCTGCTCCGGCTGCTATCTGCTACTATGTTCCTTGTCGACTGCCTGCTGATTTAGATCACTGTTTCTATACTACTAGTGCTTGAGCGGCCTAAACTACACATGTGAAGTGCATATCTGCTACCAGTGCGTTCAGTCTCGACAGTAACATTCAGATTCCACAGTAAATTTCAGTTTCGACAGTTAAGTTTAGAGTCAACGGTTTTTACCTCATCTGTTGTAGGCAGGTGTTTTTTGGTGATGTACATTTTCCATCTACCACTTTTTGGTAATGTATTTTACATCATCTATTGGAGATGCTATTAGAATCCCACTTGAGATTAATGATGTCTGTCTTGTGCTGCTTTAGCCTCGATGTCTTACGGCTTGCCGGAGCTGCTCCAATGATGGAACCATCCATCACAACAGAGCAGTACCCTAGACACCGTCTACAGACGCCACAGATATTCCACCACACCTTCAACAGCCACCTCTGCCGCAACTTCTTCAATGACCAACCCAAAGATGCTAAGGTCGACACGGCTACGCCAAAGAGGTTGTACACTTGTCTCATCACTTATTACTCTACATTCATGTCGATCCATTAGGGCTATTTTGGTTCAAAGGAAAAAGTGAAGGAAAAACATAGCAGTAGGAAATTTTCCTATGGTACTATACTATTCAATTATGCAAGCATTTGGTTGAAAGGAATGGAGCAAAACATCCACCTGGACCTACTTTTCCTATGCATGAAAACAAGACTAAGTGCATTCGTGGCAGAATAACATTCTAACTGTACACACTTTCATATGGTTTCACTTTAATTTGGCCATGTTTCTTTGCATTCATCCGCTCTTCCAATTCCTGTGAACCAAACACCCAAGTTGACAGAAATCCTGTGTTTACAAATGCTTTGTTTCCCACGTGCATTCCTATAATATTCCGGTGTTTTTCCTATCCCTGCATTTTTAGAATCCTGCAAGCCAAAGGAACCCTTACAGAATTACTTCAGTTACATATAGGCATCGAAGAAAAATTTGTGTGGTTTGTCTTGCTCCTGCCACGACGTCGTCCACCTCACCTGAGCTGCTCTATCGATAGAAGCATCCACCATACCATACATCACGACTCCTGACCGTCTTTCGCCACCTCAGATCTCCTTCCCTGTCGCCGGCACCCACCACAACTGCATCACCATTGTCGGCTCAGCAGATGAACCTGAGGAGTACACGGGTCCACAAGAGAGGTCGCACTCCTTTGTTTCTGCTTATGTTATGCGTTGCTTAATATTACGTGCTACTTTATCGTCCTGTTCACCTCTTAGACTCCAATTCAGGTCCGAATTAATATTCAAACTTGAGTTTTAAAATGCTTGTGGGGCACATATCGAGGCAGCAATGAATAGTATCTCTGTCTATTACCTGGTTAACCTAGGGTATTGTTAGGACCCCGATCCTAAGTCACAATGATCTACCATGTAACACATCATATCACATTGCGTCCTGATGCACGGTATCCCCACGGGTGCCACCTTACCTGGCTCGGGACCATTTGCGCCTTTTGGCTCACATATATGATTCTATCGCTAGCATCCATATGACAGAGAACCCGGGCCGACATGACTAGTAGTAAACCCAAGGTGGCACTAACTTACAAGGACAGGCATACATGACCCAGCAATGCACGTGTCGGTCAATAGCGTGTGCAACCGAGTCGTAGCAAGCTACAAGGACTCTAGTAAAACACCGCGTGACATTTCCCCGAAGGGATAGACATAGGAGCAAAGAAGGACACATGCCGATCAATCCATGTGTTCCGGAGCAGTAGCAAGCTACCATGGCTCAGTGGGAGCACTAGGAGACATTTCCCCATTAGAGAGGCTACCAAGAATAAACAACTAGGTGTCGAATCCCACACATACCAAGCATTTCAAAATCATACACACAATGTGTGCGAATACAACATGGCATCACAACAAAACTCTACGAGTCAAAGTATTTATTTAAAAGGATCCGGAGAGCCATACATAACATATCCATATAGGTAGGGGTCACACGACCCAACACTCAAGTCATACAAGCATACAAGCACATTCGAAAGCTAACTTTTGTGAGTACAGACAACTAGAAAGAAAGAAGGCTTGGAGTAGCCTGACTAGCTACAAGGCCATTCATAGGCTCGAGGCTGCCACCTGAGTAGTAAGCTACTCGTCAACATCGAGGTCTATGTAGAACCCATCAGAGGGGGCAGTATTCTCCTCTGAAATAGTTTATTAAGAAAACATGAGTACAAAGGTACTCAGCAAGTCTTACATCAGATCCTATCATATATACAACATTATCAAGAAGGCTAGTGGAGTTTATTGCAGCAAGCTAGCTCTGACTCTTGGCTAACCTATACTACGTCTTTCAGTAGTTTGAAAAGATGAGATAGCGCACACGAGTCCACTAATCACCACAACAATACTCTACCATGGATCCTATCCCGTCTTCCTATGAGAGGGCCATCCACGACACTCACACTTGTTTTGAGACTCTTATGAGTAACCATTAACTTGTCTATGAACTGCATAAGCAACCTAGTAGTCCATTACCGCGGATGAGGCTATTCGAATAGTTTGATAACCCTGCAGGGGTGTACTTCTTCACACACACTTCCACCATTTACCACCATTTACACGACATGTACTCGACAACCTTCGAGCGGAAGCCTGCGAGGGTGTCGGCCACGACCTGACTAACCACACAAGTCTCTAGTCCAGGTTTATCGCCTATTCGGGTTCCATCCGCAAGGAGATCCGGTCGGGGTTTCCACTACGGCCCCAAACAATGTGCGCAGGGTTCCCGAGTTCACTAAACGGGTGCCCCGGTACACCATGCCACGTGCCTGCCGCATCACAGCCCACCCCTAGGGTAAGCGCTGCGCACGGCCTCCAGCATACTACAAACACCAGAAACTACTTGCAACTCCTTGACAGAGGACATGTCGGCTAATAAGTCGAGAGAGCTTGGAGCGCCCGGACCCCAATGTGTGGTGATGACCCACAAGTATAGGGGATCAATTGTAGCTCTTTTCAATAAGTAAGAGTGTCAAACCCAACGAGGAGCAGAAGGAAATGACAAGTGGTTTTCAGCAAGGTAATGTCTGCAAGTGCTAAAATTGTAAGTAGCAGAGTAGTTTGATAGCAATATAATTTGTAATGAGCAAGTAATGATAGTAGTAACAAAAGTGCAGCAAGGTAGCCCAATCCTTTTGAGGCAAAGGAAAGGCCAAAACGGTCTCTTATGATAAGCAAAGCGTTCTTGAGGGTACACTGGAATTTCATCTAGTCACTTTCAACATGTTGGTTCGATTTGTGTTCGCTACTTTGATAATTTGATATGTGTGTGGATCAGTGCTTACGTGTTGTTCTTACTTGAACAAACCTCCTACATATGATTAACCCTCTCGCGAGCATCCGCAACTATGGGAAAAGTATTAAGAATAAATTCTAACCATAGCATTAAACTTTTGGATCCAATCGGTCCCTTACTGAATAGCGCATAAACTGGGGTTTAAGCTTCTGTCACTCTCGCAACCCATCATGTAATTACTAATCCACAATGCATTCCCTTAGGCCCAAATATGGTGAAGTGTCATGTAGTCGACGTTCACATGACACCTCTAAGGGAATCACAACATACATACTATCAAAATATCGAACACATATCAAATTCACATGATTACTTGCAACATGATTTCTCCCGTGACCTCAAGAATAAAAGTAAGTACTCACAAATGATAATCATGCTCAAGATCAGAGGGGTATTAATTATGAAAGTGCGTTATATCGACTAGAGGGGGGGTGAATAGGCAATTTTTATGAATTCTTCACTGATGAATTTGCGGGTGTGGAAATTCCTTAGCGAAGAACTACTTGCAGCGGAATAAGTACTCAAAAGTAAACATAACAGAGCACAAGCATGGTCATCATGATGAAATGAAGACAAGCACAGAGTACAGAAAGCGTAAACACATGATAACACAGGATGAAGACAAACAGACTGAAGAAATTGAACTGAGGAAATTGAGAAAGTCTTCAGTCAAAGTCTTCAAACACAGATATGAACAAGTGCACAACACAGTTATGAGGAATTGAAAGAGTTGAGGAAATAGAACAAGTAAGCTTGGTGAAGACAATGATTTGGTAGACCAGTTCCAACTGCTGTCTCAGTTGTACATCTGGTTGGAGCGGCTAGGAATTTAAACCTGAGGACACACAGTCCCGGACACACAGTCCTCGCCGTATTCTCCTTGAGCTAAGGTCACACAGACCTCGCCCAATCACTCGTGGTAAGTCTTCAGGTGACTTCCAAACCTTCACAGACTCGGTCACTCGGCGATCCACAATTCCTCTTGGATGCTCTAGACCATGACGCCTAACCGTCTGGAAGAAGCACAGTCTTCAAAGGTAACAAGCGTCGGATCCACGCAGGATCAATCTCTTCTGTGATGCTCAATCACTTTGGGTTTGTAGGCGTTTGGGTTTGGGTTTTCCTCACTTGATGATTTTCGCTCAAAGTCCTCGGAGGATGGGATGCTCTCAAATGACAGGGGGGGGGGGGGGGGGGGGGGGGGGGGGGGGGGGGGGGGGGGGGGGGGGGGGGGGGGGGGGGGGGGGGGGGGGGGGGGGGGGGGGGGGGGGGGGGGGGGGGGGGGGGGGGGGGGGGGGGGGGGGGGGGGGGGGGGGGGGGGGGGGGGGGGGGGGGGGGGGGGGGGGGGGGGGGGGGGGGGGGGGGGGGGGGGGGGGGGGGGGGGGGGGGGGGGGGGGGGGGGGGGGGGGGGGGGGGGGGGGGGGGGGGGGGGGGGGGGGGGGGGGGGGGGGGGGGGGGGGGGGGGGGGGGGGGGGGGGGGGGGGGGGGGGGGGGGGGGGGGGGGGGGGGGGGGGGGGGGGGGGGGGGGGGGGGGGGGGGGGGGGGGGGGGGGGGGGGGGGGGGGGGGGGGGGGGGGGGGGGGGGGGGGGGGGGGGGGGGGGGGGGGGGGGGGGGGGGGGGGGGGGGGGGGGGGGGGGGGGGGGGGGGGGGGGGGGGGGGGGGGGGGGGGGGGGGGGGGGGGGGGGGGGGGGGGGGGGGGGGGGGGGGGGGGGGGGGGGGGGGGGGGGGGGGGGGGGGGGGGGGGGGGGGGGGGGGGGGGGGGGGGGGGGGGGGGGGGGGGGGGGGGGGGGGGGGGGGGGGGGGGGGGGGGGGGGGGGGGGGGGGGGGGGGGGGGGGGGGGGGGGGGGGGGGGGGGGGGGGGGGGGGGGGGGGGGGGGGGGGGGGGGGGGGGGGGGGGGGGGGGGGGGGGGGGGGGGGGGGGGGGGGGGGGGGGGGGGGGGGGGGGGGGGGGGGGGGGGGGGGGGGGGGGGGGGGGGGGGGGGGGGGGGGGGGGGGGGGGGGGGGGGGGGGGGGGGGGGGGGGGGGGGGGGGGGGGGGGGGGGGGGGGGGGGGGGGGGGGGGGGGGGGGGGGGGGGGGGGGGGGGGGGGGGGGGGGGGGGGGGGGGGGGGGGGGGGGGGGGGGGGGGGGGGGGGGGGGGGGGGGGGGGGGGGGGGGGGGGGGGGGGGGGGGGGGGGGGGGGGGGGGGGGGGGGGGGGGGGGGGGGGGGGGGGGGGGGGGGGGGGGGGGGGGGGGGGGGGGGGGGGGGGGGGGGGGGGGGGGGGGGGGGGGGGGGGGGGGGGGGGGGGGGGGGGGGGGGGGGGGGGGGGGGGGGGGGGGGGGGGGGGGGGGGGGGGGGGGGGGGGGGGGGGGGGGGGGGGGGGGGGGGGTTCCTTGAGACCCATTTTCTTCAGATCTTCTTCGCTATAAATGTGAGACAGAACAGCCCAGGTACGGTTGAAGGTTTCATGGAGGTAGTAATGGTTTTTCTTCATTGCATTGTGGGTGGCAGTCATGTTGTGAAGAATTGAACCAAACTGACGCTTGACCCATTTGTGATTGCGATCAACCTTCTGGTGAAGACTGAGGAGAAGCTCATGATCAGTCATCACCCTGGGAGCTGTGCCTTGAGGATTTTGCTTGGTTGCATTGGCGGCAGTGTCATGAGTGGCAGAGTCATCATTGGTGGAATAAGATGCAGCTTTGCGAAATTGACCATCCAATGGACAAATGCCTTCATCAATAACAGCAGCGGCCTTGCCCTTGTCATCAGCTGAGGAAAACGTCCGTTTGAGGACTTCAATCGGGGGCAAGTAGCTGCAATGGTTCAGTGTATCATCTTTGTAGTTGAGTGAAGACCTTGTTCTGATGAATCTCATAATCCACGGAGCATAAGGCTTCAACTCAAACGGTGACATTGCGACATTTGCCAGAGTCCTCATGAAGAAATCATGGAAGTTGACGGGGATGCCATGAATGATATTGATAGCAGATTCTTCATGATGCCAATGACTTCTTCTTCATTCGAGTCGTGGCCCATGATGGGACTCAATGTCTTCATCAAAATGCGATAAACAGTCCGAGGCACATATAGCAATTCCTTCATGAGGAATTTTGTTCTTGGGGCCTGACCTGGCTTCAATGGCTTCATCAGCACTTGCATATAGTGATCTGTAAGCTCAGGCTCACTGTAGACGCAATGAGCAGCTTCATGGGGAGGACTGAGAGGCAAAGCATGAAGCAATTCAGTAGTTGGTGCCTTATAATGAGTGTTTTCGGTCATCCAGTCCAGCACCCAGGAATTCACATCTTCAGAGTCTCCGGTGATGTGCAGCGTTGCATAAAATTGAAGAATGAGTTCTTCATTCCAATCACATATGTCAGTGCAAAAATTTAACAGTCCAGCGTCGTGAAGAACACTGAGGACTGGCACGAAGCACGGCAGAGATTCCATATCCACGTGAGGAATGTGCTCATGATCAAAGACTTTGTCTTTGTTGAACAACACTGAGGAATAGAAATTTGCCTGACTGGCAGTACAGAAATGCCACTTCCTAATGCGAGCAGAGTCATAGGGGTTTTAATCTGTGAAGAATACGTGCTCGCTGAAGAAATCATCAGCCTTGAATTTTTGCTTCCTGGAGAATGGATCCTTTGGCTTGGGTTAAGGAGTGTCAGTCAGTGGCATCACGACCTCGGGAATCACAATCTCAGGTTCTTTAGGCTGAGGAATTTCTGGTTCCTCTTCAGTGGCAGTCTGTGTCTTCAATGATTCAGCAGCAGCAGTTGCATCAGCACTAGTTGCTGGAATTTCTTCATGAACAGATGGAGTGGGGTGAGTTTCTTCAGAGCCCAATGGAATAGTATGTGCTGGGGACTGAGGGATTTGCTGCAATGGCGTGAACAGAGGAGAGTTGGGGTGCTGACTATCCCAAAAGTCGTCATTCATCAATGGAGTAGTACTCCCAATGTCCACGTCAGAGTTGTGTTCATCCAATTCCTCAACGCCGGCCTCTTCAGTAGTGAATTGAGGCATGGGCGAGGAGACAATTGGAGTTGAAGGGATTGCGTCTGCTTCAATTTCTTCATCCATCTGCTCTGAGGAAGCAGCAGAGGGAATATCTTCATCAGATCCGCTGGGGATCACATATTCTTCATCGAAAGGAACAAGGTCCTTTGATGGCATGGTTGAGATAGGAACAACATCAATTGGGTTGTCAAATGAGCTAGTCAAAGGCTTCATCTTCTTCGGGGCTGAAGAATCTGATGAAGTTGATGCCTTCCTTTTCTTCACAGCTGTACGTTCAGCAGCCTTGGTCTTCTTCACATCTGATGCAGATGGAAGGATCGGAGTTGGGGTAGGCGCAGGAGGAGCAGAGGAATTTGGCTGATTTTCTTCAGGCACAACTGATGCAGTTGCCCTGACTTCTTCATTTTCTTCAGGCACACCACTAGTGGATGCCCTGGCAATTTCTTCAGCGGCTAGAATGCAGTCATCAGCCCTGGAACTCACATTTTCTTCAGTAGCCTGATTTTCATCAGCAGTGCTGGCATGCTCTTCAGTCGGCTGAGCAGATGCTTCATCCTAAGGATTTTCCTATTGCGTTGGAGCTGCAACATTTGACGTGCACTTCTCAGTCAACTTCACAAACCTGACTTTGGCTCCAAGCCAGTCAGCTCTGTATACGTCAAATTCATCACTGAGGTTTTTGATCTCAGACTGAATGTTGACAAGTTCTTCAGTTGTCATTGAGACAACGTTTTTCTTCAGGAAGCGCTCCTTCTTGTACTACGCTTTCTTGATCTGCCTGGCCTTTTCAAATTTCCATTTTTCTTCTTGGATGAAGGTAGTCAGCATATGACTTTGGCCAGGAGTCTGCTTGAAATCAGGCATAGGAGTGTTGGGGTCCTTGTGCCAGAGATCAAAGTAATTGAGGATCAACTTGGGATCCAGGGGGGGGGGGGGGGGGGGGGGGGGGGGGGGGGGGGGGGGGGGGGGGGGGGGGGGGGGGGGGGGGGGGGGGGGGGGGGGGGGGGGGGGGGGGGGGGGGGGGGGGGGGGGGGGGGGGGGGGGGGGGGGGGGGGGGGGGGGGGGGGGGGGGGGGGGGGGGGGGGGGGGGGGGGGGGGGGGGGGGGGGGGGGGGGGGGGGGGGGGGGGGGGGGGGGGGGGGGGGGGGGGGGGGGGGGGGGGGGGGGGGGGGGGGGGGGGGGGGGGGGGGGGGGGGGGGGGGGGGGGGGGGGGGGGGGGGGGGGGGGGGGGGGGGGGGGGGGGGGGGGGGGGGGGGGGGGGGGGGGGGGGGGGGGGGGGGGGGGGGGGGGGGGGGGGGGGGGGGGGGGGGGGGGGGGGGGGGGGGGGGGGGGGGGGGGGGGGGGGGGGGGGGGGGGGGGGGGGGGGGGGGGGGGGGGGGGGGGGGGGGGGGGGGGGGGGGGGGGGGGGGGGGGGGGGGGGGGGGGGGGGGGGGGGGGGGGGGGGGGGGGGGGGGGGGGGGGGGGGGGGGGGGGGGGGGGGGGGGGGGGGGGGGGGGGGGGGGGGGGGGGGGGGGGGGGGGGGGGGGGGGGGGGGGGGGGGGGGGGGGGGGGGGGGGGGGGGGGGGGGGGGGGGGGGGGAGTCACATACCTGTACTCCCTCCACTCTCTTGCCCATCTCCTCTCAATTCTTTGGATGCGCACCTTGCGCTGATTTTTGTCCTCCTTGCCAAACTTGGCCTCATTAGGAGTGCAGTAATCCTTATATATGTCATCAGGGATCTCAAAAGCAGTATTAACCTCAGGCCTCTTTCCTCCCTTTTGTGGCTTCTTTCCATCAGCCATTTTCTTCAGATGAGGAATTTGAACAATGGAATTCTCTGAAGATGTATGCAACTTTTCTTCGAGGAACACTGCAAATGAGTTAAGTTGATGAGAACCTAGTGATTCAGCAGCGGACATGAGTACCTGTGAACAGAGTATAGTTGCGAGGAATTTGGAGAGGTTATATGCGTTCTCAGAAGGTTTTGTAAAAAGAACAAGTTTGAGGAATTTGACCAGATGAGTCTTGAAGAATTTCACTAAGCGTTCTTTGTCTTAGGTTCCAGAGTTGTACATATCAGAAATCCACACAATTGAGGAATCTTGAAGAAAAATACAGCTTAGAGAAATGAATCAAGAACAGATGACATGTGAGGTGTTTTATTGTGTGAGGATTTGAAGAAAAACACCGTTGAAGATTTTGTAAAAAACTTTTGAATCAAAGAGGGCAGTAAAAGTAACTTTTAATTACCCTGGATGAAGAACACGACGAACTGGGAAGTGTAGAAGTGAACTTCGTCAGTTCAGATCTTCCACGCCCTAACTTGGCTGAGGAAGACAGCTACGGCGGCGGCGGAGTGAAGAAATCCGCGGCCGGCGCGAGTACGACGGCGACGAGGTCGAGGCAGTGAAGCTCTTCCTCACCGGCGATGATGAAGTAGCGGCGGCGCTAGGGTTTGAGAAGCTCGAGCTGGCATGAGGTCGAGCGGAGTAAAAGAGAAGTGAGGAAGGGGAGGGGTATTTATAGCCACGGTGAAAAACTATTTGCCTGAAGAATTTGGACGAACGTGCCCCTGACCCTTCTCATTCGCTTGACATGTGTCACCCACGTACTGAGAGGTGGCAATCGTGTGAGATCGTGGGTGAATAGATAAGTATTTCGTGGAATGCGGAGCAGTTTGAGCGGCAACGCCGAAAATTTAGATAAGATAAGTTAAAAGTTCCGTTCGCAAATTCTTCAGCTGACAAGGACACAGTGAAGATTTTGAACGAGTTTCAAATAGAACGCACATGAAGAATTTGTGAATAGATTGGGTTGAGTATAGCATAGAGGGGGAAGGGTCCGATCACATTCACTTAGCAAAAAAGCAACTTGAAGAAATAGCAATAAGTGAATGCTGTAGAGGACATAAACTCATATATATATAGCCAATGGAGAAAAATGACGGAAATGGTGAAGACAATGCAAAGTTGAAGAAAATGAACAACTGAGGAATTTCATCTGAGGAAAAACTCAAATTGAAGATTTTCAACTTTGGTGGTGGCGTGACCCACCATATAAGAATGATGATTTCAGACACCGCGTACAATTGTCGTAGGGTTCTGAGAATCAAATTCTTCGTTAATTTCTTCACATTTAGATTGTTATTCTTCATTGATTGAAGAAAAACGTTTCTTCATGTGTTGCACATCTAAGTCATCAATTTTGCATAAGTGTTAGGATGAGTGTCCTTTTCAAAGAACATTCGAAGATTCTAAGATATTTAGCTCACACCGCAACTTGCTAAATCTCTTCTCATCCAAGGGCTTTGTGAAGATATCGGCTAGCTGTTCTTCAGTCTTCACATGCTTAATAGAAATGTCACCCTTCAACACATGATCACGAAGAAAATGATGATGAATCTGAATGTGCTTTGTCTTCGAGTGCTGAACTGGGTTGTGAGCAATCTTGATGGCACTCTCATTGTCACAGAAGAGAGGCACATTCTTCACGTTGACGCCGTAGTCCTTGAGAGTTTGCTTCATCCACAGCAATTGAGCACAGCAAGAACCAGCAGCAATGTACTCAGCTTCAACAGTAGACAGTGATACGCAGTTCTGTTTCTTCGAGGACCAACAGACCAAAGATCATCCGAGGAAATGACATGTGCTAGATGTTGACTTGCGGTCCACACGATCACCAGCATAGTCAGAGTCTGAATATCCAATGAGATCAAAAGCCGATCCTTGGGGTACCATAATCCAAGTGTTGGTGTGTGAGCTAGATATCGAAGAATATGCTTCACAGCCTTATGGTGTGATTCCTTCGGTGTAGCTTGAAATCGGGCACACATGCAAACACTAAGCATTATATTTGGCCTAGATGCACATAAATACAATAGATAACCAATCATGGAGCGGTATACCTTTTGATCGAAGTCAATACCATTTTCATCAGTGCATAGATGGCCATTTGTGGGCATAGGAATTTTGACGCCTTTGCAGTCTTGCATGCCGAATTTCCTCAGTACATCCTTGAGGTATTTCTCCTGAGATATGAATATGCCATTGCGCTGTTGACGAATTTGAAGGCCTAAGAAGAATTTCAATTCTCCCATCATAGACATTTGATATTCTTCACTCATCATATAGGCAAATTCATCACTGTAACGTTGGTCAGTACAGCCAAAGATAATATCATCAACTTAAATTTGGCACACAAACAATTCACCATCATAAGATTTAGTGAAAAGAGTAGGGTCGAGTGAACCAGGTTTGAAGCCTTTCTTCATGAGGAATTCCTTCAAAGTATCATACCACGCCCGAGGGGCCTGCTTGAGGCCATAGAGGGCCTTATTGAGTCTGAAGACTTTGTCAGGATGCTTTGGATCTTCAAAACCTGGGGGTTGAGCAACATATACTTCTTCCTCAAGCTTACCATTGAGGAATGCACTTTTCACATCCATTTGATATAAAGTGATATCATGATGGTTAGCATAAGCAAGTAATATGCGAATAGCCTCAAGTCTAGCAACAGGTGCAAAAGTTTCATCGAAATCAATTCCTTCAACCTGTGTGTAGCCTTGAGCTACAAGCCGTGCCTTATTCCTCACCACAAGGCCATTTTCATCTTGCTTGTTGCGGTAGATCCACTTTGTGCCAATGATATTGTGCTTGCGAGGATCTGGAGGTTTGACCAGTTCCCAAACGTTGTTGAGCTCGAATTGATGTAATTCTTCTTGCATAGCTTGAATCCACTCAGGCTCCATAAATGCTTCATCTACCTTAGTGGGCTCTGTGATAGAGACAAAAGCAAAGTGCCCACAAAAGTCAGACAAATGTGAAGCTCTTGAGCGTGTGAGAGGACCTGGTGCTTGAATGTCATCGATGATCTTCTCAATCTGCACTTCTTTTGCAACGCGAGGATGAGCGGGTTGTCGTCGAGGAATTTGATCAGCATTTTCTTCAGCACCATTTTCTTCAGGTGCCTTAGCTCGACGTTCTTCACGTTCTGGAATGAATTCTTCAGCAGATTCTTCAGTCGGAATGACATCCTCAGTAGCCTTGAACTTGATTGTTTCCTCAGGTGCTGGTTCATCTATCACAGAAGGTAGGTGCTCTCTTTGCGAGCCATTAGTTTCATCGAACCGCACATCTACAGTTTCAACAACCTTGTGAAGAACGTTGTTGAAGACTCTGTAGGTGTGCGAGTCCTTTCCGTAACCAAGCATAAAACCTTCATGTGCTTTCGGTGCAATTTTTGAGTTGTGATGAGGATCTCTAATCCAACATTTAGCACCGAAGACTTTGAAATAACTCACATTGGGTTTCCTGTCAGTGAGGAGTTCATAGGCAGTCTTCTTGAAGAATTTGTGAAGATAAACTCTGTTGATGATGTGGCACGCAGTATCAATTGCATCAATCCAAAAACGACGAGGCGTTTTGTATTCATCAAGCATAGTGCGAGCCATCTCAGCAAGTGTCCTATTCTTGCGCTCCACGACGCCATTCTGCTGAGGAGTATAAGGAGCAGATAACTCATGAGTAATACCAAGTTCATCAAGATAGTCATCAAGACCAGAGTTCTTGAACTCAGTTCCATTGTCACTTCTGATGTGCTTGATCTTCACACCAAAGTTGGTTGAAGCCCTCGAGGAAAATCGTTTGAAGACTTCCTGCACTTCATGTTTGTAAGTGACAATATGTAACCATGTGTAACGAGAGTAATCATCAACAATAGCAAAGCCATATTGAGATGCATCATTCGAAACTGCAGAATAATGATTAGGACCAAAAAGATCCATATGAAGCAATTCAAATGGTCGAGTGGTAGTCATGATTGTCTTTGCTGGATGCTTAGCCTTGGTCATCTTTCCAGCTTCACAGGCTCCGCACAAGTGATCCTTGAGGAATTTGACATTCTCAATGCCAATGACATGCTTCTTCTTCGCAAGCGTGTGCAGATTCCTCATGCCTGCATGACCAAGTTGTCGATCCCAAAGCCAGCCTTCTGAAGCTTTTGCAAGTAGGCACACGGCTGGTTGTGGTCCTGTAGAGAAATCAACAATATACAAGTCTCCTCTCCTAAAGCCTTGGAAGACTTTGGAATTGTCAACTTCCATGATCACAACACAATGATACTTGCCAAAGACAACAACCATATCAAGATCACAAAGCATTGAGACAGACATGAGGTTGTATCCTAAGGACTCGACAAGCATGACTTTGTCCATGTGTCGATCCTTTGAGATCGCAACCTTACTTAGACCCAATACCTGACTTTTGCCTTTGTTAGCGAAGATGATATGCTTCAGATGCGATAGAGATAAGGGAGCATCCATCAGTAGATTCTTGTCACCAGTCATGTGATTTGTACATCCACTATCGAGGACCCACTCATTGGCTTTGGGTTGATCATCCTGCAGATGAATTAGTGCAGCTTACGAACTCATATACTTCATCAGTGAAGAATATGACATCACAATTCATCAGATCAATTTCATCAACCAATAGAACAGATAAAATAGAATGAGGACGTGAGAAATGAGAATTCATTTCTTCATGATTAGCCTGCGTCCTATCAGGCACTCTCAGGTCTCCAGCAAATTCTTCAGACGTTTACGCACGTCTGGAGACCCGACCCTGCATAAGAGATTAGTTCTTTTTCTTCACCACCCACATCTGAAGGGGTGGCAAAGAGTTCATCACTCTGCGAGCTCCATATGAGAAAGGTGGGGGGGGGGGGGGGGGGGGGGGGGGGGGGGGGGGGGGGGGGGGGGGGGGGGGGGGGGGGGGGGGGGGGGGGGGGGGGGGGGGGGGGGGGGGGGGGGGGGGGGGGGGGGGGGGGGGGGGGGGGGGGGGGGGGGGGGGGGGGGGGGGGGGGGGGGGGGGGGGGGGGGGGGGGGGGGGGGGGGGGGGGGGGGGGGGGGGGGGGGGGGGGGGGGGGGGGGGGGGGGGGGGGGGGGGGGGGGGGGGGGGGGGGGGGGGGGGGGGGGGGGGGGGGGGGGGGGGGGGGGGGGGGGGGGGGGGGGGGGGGGGGGGGGGGGGGGGGGGGGGGGGGGGGGGGGGGGGGGGGGGGGGGGGGGGGGGGGGGGGGGGGGGGGGGGGGGGGGGGGGGGGGGGGGGGGGGGGGGGGGGGGGGGGGGGGGGGGGGGGGGGGGGGGGGGGGGGGGGGGGGGGGGGGGGGGGGGGGGGGGGGGGGGGGGGGGGGGGGGGGGGGGGGGGGGGGGGGGGGGGGGGGGGGGGGGGGGGGGGGGGGGGGGGGGGGGGGGGGGGGGGGGGGGGGGGGGGGGGGGGGGGGGGGGGGGGGGGGGGGGGGGGGGGGGGGGGGGGGGGGGGGGGGGGGGGGGGGGGGGGGGGGGGGGGGGGGGGGGGGGGGGGGGGGGGGGCTCTGTGATAGAGACAAAAGCAAAGTGCCCTCAAAAGTTAGACAAATGTGAAGCTCTTGAGCGTGCGAGAGGACCTGGTGCTTCAATGTCATCGATGATCTTCTCAATCTGCACTTCTTTTGCAACGCGAGGATGAGCGGGTTGTCATCGAGGAATTTGATCAGCATTTTCTTCAGCACCATTTTCTTCAGGTGCCTCAGCTCGACGTTCTTCACGTTCTGGAATGAATTCTTCAGCAGATTCTTCGGTCGGAATGACATCCTCAGTAGCCTTGAACTTGATTGTTTCCTCAGGTGCTGGTTCATCTATCACAGAAGGTAGGTGCTCTCTTTGCGAGCCATTAGTTTCATCGAACCGCACATCTACAGTTTCAACAACCTTGTGAAGAACGTTGTTGAAGACTCTGTAGGTGTGCAAGTCCTTTCCGTAACCAAGCATAAAACCTTCATGTGCTTTCGGTGCAAATTTTGAGTTGTGATGAGGATCTCTAATCCAACATTTAGCACCGAAGACTTTGAAATAACTCACATTGGGTTTCCTGTCAGTGAGGAGTTCATAGGCAGTCTTCTTGAAGAATTTGTGAAGATAAACTCTGTTGATGATGTGGCACGCAGTATCAATTGCATCAATCCAAAAATGACGAGGCGTTTTGTATTCATCAAGCATAGTGCGAGCCATCTCAGCAAGTGTCCTGTTCTTGCGCTCCACGACGCCATTCTGCTGAGGAGTATAAGGAGCAGATAACTCATGAGTAATACCAAGTTCATCAAGATAGTCATCAAGACCAGAGTTCTTGAACTCAGTTCCATTGTCACTTCTGATGTGCTTGATCTTCACACCAAAGTTGGTTGAAGCCCTCGAGGAAAATCGTTTGAAGACTTCCTGCACTTCGTGTTTGTAAGTGACAATATGTACCCATGTGTAACGAGAGTAATCATCAACAATAACAAAGCCATATTGAGATGCATCATTCGAAACTGCAGAATAATGATTAGGACCAAAAAGATCCATATGAAGCAATTCAAATGGTCGAGTGGTAGTCATGATTGTCTTTGCTGGATGCTTAGCCTTGGTCATTTTTCCAGCTTCACAGGCTCCGCACAAGTGATGCTTGAGGAATTTCACATTCTCAATGCCAATGACATGCTTCTTCTTCGCAAGCATGTGCAGATTCCTCATGCCTGCATGACCAAGTCGTCGATGCCAAAGCCAACCTTCTGAAGCTTTTGCAAGTAGTCACACGGCTGGTTGTGGTCCTGTAGAGAAATCAACAATATACAAGTCTCCTCTCCTAAAGCCTTGGAAGACTTTGGGATTGTCAGCTTCCATGATCACAACACAATGATACTTGCCAAAGACAACAACCATATCAAGATCACAAAGCATTGAGACAGACATGAGGTTGTATCCTAAGGACTCGACAAGCATGACTTTGTCCATGTGTCGATCCTTTGAGATCGCAACCTTACTTAGACCCAATACCTAACTTTTGCCTTTGTCAGCGAAGATGATATGCTTCAGATGCGATGGAGATAAGGGAGCATCCATCAGTAGATTCTTGTCACCAGTCATGTGATTTGTACATCCACTATCGAGGACCCACTCATTGGTTTTGGGTTGATCATCCTGCAGATGAATTAGTGCAGCTTATGAACTCATATACTTCATCAGTGAAGAATATGACATCACAATTCATCAGATCAATTTCATCAACCAATAGAACAGATAAAATAGAATGAGGACGTGAGAAATGAGGGGGGGGGGGGGGGGGGGGGGGGGGGGGGGGGGGGGGGGGGGGGGGGGGGGGGGGGGGGGGGGGGGGGGGGGGGGGGGGGGGGGGGGGGGGGGGGGGGGGGGGGGGGGGGGGGGGGGGGGGGGGGGGGGGGGGGGGGGGGGGGGGGGGGGGGGGGGGGGGGGGGGGGGGGGGGGGGGGGGGGGGGGGGGGGGGGGGGGGGGGGGGGGGGGGGGGGGGGGGGGGGGGGGGGGGGGGGGGGGGGGGGGGGGGGGGGGGGGGGGGGGGGGGGGGGGGGGGGGGGGGGGGGGGGGGGGGGGGGGGGGGGGGGGGGGGGGGGGGGGGGGGGGGGGGGGGGGGGGGGGGGGGGGGGGGGGGGGGGGGGGGGGGGGGGGGGGGGGGGGGGGGGGGGGGGGGGGGGGGGGGGGGGGGGGGGGGGGGGGGGGGGGGGGGGGGGGGGGGGGGGGGGGGGGGGGGGGGGGGGGGGGGGGGGGGGGGGGGGGGGGGGGGGGGGGGGGGGGGGGGGGGGGGGGGGGGGGGGGGGGGGGGGGGGGGGGGGGGGGGGGGGGGGGGGGGGGGGGGGGGGGGGGGGGGGGGGGGGGGGGGGGGGGGGGGGGGGGGGGGGGGGGGGGGGGGGGGGGGGGGGGGGGGGGGGGGGGGGGGGGGGGGGGGGGGGGGGGGGGGGGGGGGGGGGGGGGGGGGGGGGGGGGGGGGGGGGGGGGGGGGGGGGGGGGGGGGGGGGGGGGGGGGGGGGGGGGGGGGGGGGGGGGGGGGGGGGGGGGGGGGGGGGGGGGGGGGGGGGGGGGGGGGGGGGGGGGGGGGGGGGGGGGGGGGGGGGGGGGGGGGGGGGGGGGGGGGGGGGGGGGGGGGGGGGGGGGGGGGGGGGGGGGGGGGGGGGGGGGGGGGGGGGGGGGGGGGGGGGGGGGGGGGGGGGGGGGGGGGGGGGGGGGGGGGGGGGGGGGGGGGGGGGGGGGGGGGGGGGGGGGGGGGGGGGGGGGGGGGGGGGGGGGGGGGGGGGGGGGGGGGGGGGGGGGGGGGGGGGGGGGGGGGGGGGGGGGGGGGGGGGGGGGGGGGGGGGGGGGGGGGGGGGGGGGGGGGGGGGGGGGGGGGGGGGGGGGGGGGGGGGGGGGGGGGGGGGGGGGGGGGGGGGGGGGGGGGGGGGGGGGGGGGGGGGGGGGGGGGGGGGGGGGGGGGGGGGGGGGGGGGGGGGGGGGGGGGGGGGGGGGGGGGGGGGGGGGGGGGGGGGGGGGGGGGGGGGGGGGGGGGGGGGGGGGGGGGGGGGGGGGGGGGGGGGGGGGGGGGGGGGGGGGGGGGGGGGGGGGGGGGGGGGGGGGGGGGGGGGGGGGGGGGGGGGGGGTCAGAGTCCATTTCCTTGCCAATGAATGCCCAAGCCTTCTTGGAGCTGCTCTTCTTGTGAGATGAAGACTTTGAGGATTTTGATGATGAAGACTTTGAGGATTTTGATGATGAAGACTATGAGGATTTCTTCTTCTTCTTTGCATCATCAGAACTATAATCCTTGTATTTCTTCTTCTTTAATTCCTTTTCCCACTGAGGACAATCTTGAATGTAGTGACCAGGCTTCTTGCATTTGTGGCATAGCCTCTTCTTGTAGTCACTGGATGAGGAATCATTGCTCCTTGAGGATTTTCCAAAGCGACCATTGATAACCCACAAATGTAGGGGATAATTGTAGCCTCTTTCGATAAGTAAGAGTGTCGAACCCAATGAGGAGCTAAAGGTAGAACAAATATTCTCTCACGTCCTATCTGCCACTGATACGACTCTATGCATGCTTGACGTTCGCTTTACCTAGAACAAGTATAAAACTAGAAGTACTTTGTAGGTGTTGTTAGATAGGTTTGCAAGATAATAAAGAGCACGTAAATAAAAACTAGGGGTTGTTTATATAAAGACACAATAAAGTAAATATAGCGAGTGTGGAAAAGTGGTGGTAGGAGTTGCGAAATTGTCCCTAAGCAATTGACTACTTTACTAGACCGACAGCAAGTTTCATGTGGGAGAGGCCACTGCTAGCATGTCATCCCTTACTTGGAATTCTATGCACTTATGATTGGAACTATTAGCAAGCATCCGCAACTACTAACGTTCATTAAGGTAAAACCCAACCATAGCATTAAGATATATTGGTCCCCCTTCAATCCTGTATGCATCAATTTCTATGCTAGGTTGAAGCTTATGTCACTCTTGCCCTCCAATACATAGTCCTATCAACATACAACTAACCCTATGGTGTGATCCACACGCGCGCTCATATGATGGGCACCAAAGGACAGCAACATAACCACAAGCAAATTAAGTCAATCATAGCAATTCATCAACCACCGATAGGATAACAAAAATCTACTCAGACATCATAGGATGGCAACACATCATTGGATAATAATATGAAGCATAAAGCACCATGTTCAAGTAGAGGGTACAGTGGGTTGCAGGAGAGTGGACCGCTGTAGATAGAGGGGGGAAGGTGATGGAGATGTTGGTGAAGATGGCGGAGGTGTTGGTGAAGATCGCGGTGATGATGATGATGGCCACGGCAGCGTTCCGGCGCCACCGGAAGAGAAGGGGAGAGGGGGCCCCTTCTTCTTCTTCTTCTTCCTTGACCTCCTCCCTAGATGAGAGAAGGGTTTCCCCTCTGGTCCTTGGCCTCCATGGCATGGGAGGGGCGAGAGCCCCTCCGAGATTGGATCTGTCTCTCTGTCTCTCTCTGTTTCTGCATTTTTCTCTGCTGCCCTTTCACCATTTCGTGTATATATGGAGATCCGTAACTCCGATTGGATTGAAACCTTTGCCCAGATTTTTCTCCAAAAATTGGTTTTCTTGCGTCCAAAGTAGAGTAGCAACCGCCTTACGGGGGGCCCACGAGGGTCAGGGACGGGCCCAGGGGGGTGGGGCGCGCCCCCCTGCCTCGTGCCCCCCTCGGGTACCGTCTCGCATTGATTCTTCTTCCGGAATTCTCCAAATATTCCAAAAATATTCTCCGTCCGTTTTTATCCCGTTTGGATTCCGTTTGATATGGGGTTTCTGTGAAACATAAAACATGCAACAAACAGGAACTGGCACTAGGCACTGGATCAATATGTTAGTCCCAAAAATAGTATAAAAAGTTGCCAAAAGTATATGAAAGTGGACTAATATTGGCATGGAACAATCAAAAATTATAGATACGACGGAGACGTATCAGCATCCCCAAGCTTAATTCCTGCTCGTCCTTGAGTAGGTAAATGATAAAAAAGATAATTTTTGATGTGGAATGCTACCTAGCATAATCTTGATCATGTATCTAATCATGGCATGAATATTAAGACACGAGTGATTCAAAGCAATAGTCTATCATTTGACATAAAAACAATAATACTTCAAGCATACCAACCAAGCAATTATGTCTTATCAAAATCACATAGCCAAAGAAAGCTCATCCCTACAAAATTATATAGTCTGGCTATGCTCCATCTTCACCACACAAAGCATTCAAATCATGCACAACCCCGATGACAAGCCGAGCAATTGGTTCATACTTTTTAACGCGCTTTAGCCTTTTCAACCCTCACGCAATACATGAGCGCAAGCCATGGATATAGCACTATAGGTGGAATAGCATATGATGATGGAGGTTGTGTGAAGAAGACAAAAAAAGGAGAAAGTCTCACATCGACGCGGCTAATCAACGGGCTATGGAGATGCCCATCAATTGATGTCAATGTGAGGAGTAGGGATTGCCATGCAACGGATGCACTAAGAGCTATAAGTGTATGAAAGCTCAAACTGGAAACTAAGTGGGTGTGCATCCAACTTGCTTGCTCATGAAGACCTCGGGCATTTGAGGAAGCCCATCATCGGAATATACAAGCCAAGTTCTATAATGAAAATTCCCACTAGTATATGAAAGTGATAATTTAAGAGACTCTCTATATGAAGAACATGGTGCTACTCTGAAGCACAAGTGTGGTAAAAGGATAGTAGCATTGCCCCTTCTCTCTTTTTCTCTCATTTTTTTTTCTTTTTTTTTCTTTTTTTGGTGGGCTTCTTTGGCCTCTCTTTTTTTATTTGGGCTTCTTTGGCCTCTTTTATTTATTTTTAAAGTCCGGAGTGGGGGGGGGGGGGGGGGGGCCTACTCTTTTCACTAAATCTTATGATGGTGAATTGTTTGTGTGCCAAATTTAAGTTGATGACATTATCTTTGGCTGTACTGACCAACGTTACAGTGATGAATTTGCCTATATGATGAGTGAAGAATATCAAATGTCTATGATGGGAGAATTGAAATTCTTCTTAGGTCTTCAAATTTGTCAATAGCGCAATGGCATATTCATATCTCAGGAGAAATACCTCAAGGATGTACTGAGGAAATTCGGCATGCAAGACTGCAAAGGCGTCAAAATTCCTATGCCCACAAATGGCCATCTATGCACTGATGAAAATGGTATTGACTTCGATCAAAAGGTATACCGCTCCATGATTGGTTATCTATTGTATTTATGTGCATCTAGGCCAAATATAATGCTTAGTGTTTGCATGTGTGCCCGATTTCAAGCTACACCGAAGGAATCACACCATAAGGCTGTGAAGCATATTCTTCGATATCTAGCTCACACACCAACACTTGGATTATGGTACCCCAAGGATTGGCTTTTGATCTCATTGGATATTCAGACTCTGACTATGCTGGTGATCGTGTGGACCACAAGTCAACATCTGGCACATGTCATTTCCTCGGACGATCTTTGGTCTGTTGGTCCTCGAAGAAACAGAACTGCGTATCACTGTCTACTGGGGGGGGGGGGGGGGGGGGGGGGGGGGGGGGGGGGGGGGGGGGGGGGGGGGGGGGGGGGGGGGGGGGGGGGGGGGGGGGGGGGGGGGGGGGGGGGGGGGGGGGGGGGGGGGGGGGGGGGGGGGGGGGGGGGGGGGGGGGGGGGGGGGGGGGGGGGGGGGGGGGGGGGGGGGGGGGGGGGGGGGGGGGGGGGGGGGGGGGGGGGGGGGGGGGGGGGGGGGGGGGGGGGGGGGGGGGGGGGGGGGGGGGGGGGGGGGGGGGGGGGGGGGGGGGGGGGGGGGGGGGGGGGGGGGGGGGGGGGGGGGGGGGGGGGGGGGGGGGGGGGGGGGGGGGGGGGGGGGGGGGGGGGGGGGGGGGGGGGGGGGGGGGGGGGGGGGGGGGGGTCTTTGAAAAGGACACTCATCCTAACACTTATGCAAAATTGATGACTTAGATGCGCAACACATGAAGAAACGTTTTTTCTTCAATCAATGAAGAATAACACTCTAAGTGTGAAGAAATTAACGAAGAATTTGATTCTCAGAACCCTACGACAATTGTACGTGGTGTCTGAAATCATCATTCTTATACGGTGGGTCACACCACCACCAAAGTTGAAAGTCTTCAATTTGAGTTTTTTTTCCTCAGTTTTGAAATTCCTCAATTGTTCAAATTCTTCAACTTTGCAAAATCTTCACTGTTTCCGTCGTCTTTCTTCATTGGCTATATATAATATATGAGTTTATGTCCTCTACAGCATTCACTTATTGCTATTTCTTCAAGTTGCTATTTGTGCTAAGTGAATGTGATCGGACCCTTCCCCCTCTATGCTATACTCAACCCATTCTATTCACAAATTCTTCATGTGCATTCTATTTGAAACTCGTTCAAAATCTTCACTGTGTCCTTGTCAGCTGAAGAATTTGCGAACGGAACTTTAAACTTATCTTATCCAAAATTTTCGGTTTGCCGCTCAAACTGTTCCGAATCCCACGAAAACACTTATCTATTCACCCACGATCTCACACGATCGCCACCTCTCAGTACGTGGGTGACACATGTTAAGCGAATGAGAAGGGTCAGGGGCACGTTCGTCCTATTTCCTCGGGCGAACAGTTTTTCCACCATGGCTATAAATACCCCTCCCCTTCCTCACTTCATTTTTACTCCGCTCGACCTCAATCCCGCTCGAGCTTCTCAAACCCTAGCGCCGCCACTACTTCATCGTCGCCGGTGAGGAAGAGCTTCACTGCCTCGACCTCGTCGCCGTCGTACTCGCACCGGCTGCAGATTTCTTCACTCCGCCGCCGCCGTAGCTGTCTTCCTCTGCCAAGTTAGGGCGTGGAAGATCTGAACTGACGAACTTCACATCTACACCTCTCAGTTCATCGTGTTCTTCGTCCAGGGTAATTAAAAGTTACTTTTACTGCCCTCTTTGATTCAAATGTTTACTACAAAATCTTCAAAGGTGTTTTTTCTTCAAATCTTCACACACTAAACACCTCACATGTCATCTGTTCTTAATACATTTCTCTAAGCTACGTTTTTCTTCAAGATTCCTCAATTGTGTGGATCTTCGATCTATACAACTCTGGAACCTAAGACAAAGAACACTTAGTGAAATTCCTCAAGACTCGGGGGGGGGGGGGGGGGGGGGGGGGGGGGGGGGGGGGGGGGGGGGGGGGGGGGGGGGGGGGGGGGGGGGGGGGGGGGGGGGGGGGGGGGGGGGGGGGGGGGGGGGGGGGGGGGGGGGGGGGGGGGGGGGGGGGGGGGGGGGGGGGGGGGGGGGGGGGGGGGGGGGGGGGGGGGGGGGGGGGGGGGGGGGGGGGGGGGGGGGGGGGGGGGGGGGGGGGGGGGGGGGGGGGGGGGGGGGGGGGGGGGGGGGGGGGGGGGGGGGGGGGGGGGGGGGGGGGGGGGGGGGGGGGGGGGGGGGGGGGGGGGGGGGGGGGGGGGGGGGGGGGGGGGGGGGGGGGGGGGGGGGGGGGGGGGGGGGGGGGGGGGGGGGGGGGGGGGGGGGGGGGGGGGGGGGGGGGGGGGGGGGGGGGGGGGGGGGGGGGGGGGGGGGGGGGGGGGGGGGGGGGGGGGGGGGGGGGGGGGGGGGGGGGGGGGGGGGGGGGGGGGGGGGGGGGGGGGGGGGGGGGGGGGGGGGGGGGGGGGGGGGGGGGGGGGGGGGGGGGGGGGGGGGGGGGGGGGGGGGGGGGGGGGGGGGGGGGGGGGGGGGGGGGGGGGGGGGGGGGGGGGGGGGGGGGGGGGGGGGGGGGGGGGGGGGGGGGGGGGGGGGGGGGGGGGGGGGGGGGGGGGGGGGGGGGGGGGGGGGGGGGGGGGGGGGGGGGGGGGGGGGGGGGGGGGGGGGGGGGGGGGGGGGGGGGGGGGGGGGGGGGGGGGGGGGGGGGGGGGGGGGGGGGGGGGGGGGGGGGGGGGGGGGGGGGGGGGGGGGGGGGGGGGGGGGGGGGGGGGGGGGGGGGGGGGGGGGGGGGGGGGGGGGGGGGGGGGGGGGGGGGGGGGGGGGGGGGGGGGGGGGGGGGGGGGGGGGGGGGGGGGGGGGGGGGGGGGGGGGGGGGGGGGGGGGGGGGGGGGGGGGGGGGGGGGGGGGGGGGGGGGGGGGGGGGGGGGGGGGGGGGGGGGGGGGGGGGGGGGGGGGGGGGGGGGGGGGGGGGGGGGGGGGGGGGGGGGGGGGGGGGGGGGGGGGGGGGGGGGGGGGGGGGGGGGGGGGGGGGGGGGGGGGGGGGGGGGGGGGGGGGGGGGGGGGGGGGGGGGGGGGGGGGGGGGGGGGGGGGGGGGGGGGGGGGGGGGGGGGGGGGGGGGGGGGGGGGGGGGGGGGGGGGGGGGGGGGGGGGGGGGGGGGGGGGGGGGGGGGGGGGGGGGGGGGGGGGGGGGGGGGGGGGGGGGGGGGGGGGGGGGGGGGGGGGGGGGGGGGGGGGGGGGGGGGGGGGGGGGGGGGGGGGGGGGGGGGGGGGGGGGGGGGGGGGGGGGGGGGGGGGGGGGGGGGGGGGGGGGGGGGGGGGGGGGGGGGGGGGGGGGGGGGGGGGGGGGGGGGGGGGGGGGGGGGGGGGGGGGGGGGGGGGGGGGGGGGGGGGGGGGGGGGGGGGGGGGGGGGGGGGGGGGGGGGGGGGGGGGGGGGGGGGGGGGGGGGGGGGGGGGGGGGGGGGGGGGGGGGGGGGGGGGGGGGGGGGGGGGGGGGGGGGGGGGGGGGGGGGGGGGGGGGGGGGGGGGCACGATCAGTCATCACCCTTGGAGCTGTGCCTTGAGGATTTTGCTTTGAGGCATTGGCGGCAGAGTCATGAGTGGCAGAGTCATCATTGGTGGAGTAAGATGCAGCTTTGCGGAACTGGCCATCCAATGGACGAATGCCTTCATCAATAACAGCAGTGGCCTTGCCCTTTTCATCAGCTGAGGAAAATGTCCGTTTGAGGACTTCAATGGGGGGCAAGTAGCTGCCATGGTTGAGTGTGTCAGCCTTGTAGTTGATTGAAGACCTTGATCTGAGGAATCTCATAATCCAGGAATGTAAGGCTTCAACTCAAATGGAGATAATGCAACATTTGCCAGAGTCCTCATGAAGAAATCATGGTAGTTGACAGGAACGCCATGAATGAGGTTGAATAGCAGATTCTTCATGATGCCAACGACCTCTTCCTCATTAGAGTCGTGGCCTTTGATTGGACTCAATGTCTTCGTCAGAATGCGATAGACAATCTGTGGTACATACAGCAATTCCTTCACGAGGAATTTGGTCCTTGGGGCTTGACCGGGCTTCAGTGGCTTCATCAACACTTGCATGTAGTTATCTATAAGCTCAGGTTCATGGTATATACAATGAGCACCTTCGAGGGGAGGACTGACAGGCAGGGCATGAAGCAATTCAGAGGCCGGTGCTTTGAAGTGAGTATTTTCTATCATCCAGTCCAATACCCAAGAGTTCACATCTTCAGCATTTCCTGTGATGTGCAGCGTTGCATAGAACTGAAGAATTAGCTCTTCATTCCAATCACAAATGTCAGTGTAGAAGTTGAGCAGTCTAGCATCGTGAAGAACGCTGAGGACTGGCATGAAGCAAGGCAGTGATTCCATGTCCACGTGAGGAATATGCTCATGATCGAAGACTTTGTCCTTATCAAAAAGCATTGAAGAATAGAAGTTTGCTTGGCTGGCAGTCCAAAAACGCTTCCTTCTAAGACGAGCAGAGTCATATGGGTTGTAATCCGTGAAGAATACATGCTCGTGGAAGAAGTCATCAGCCTTGAAGTTTTGCTTTTTGGATAAAGGATCCTTTGACTTGGGCTGAGGAGTGTCAGTCAATTGCATCACAACCTCAGGAATCGCAATCTCAGGAACCACAGGCTGAGGAAATTCAGTTTCTTCTTCAGTTGCAGCCTGGGTCTTCAATTCTTCAGCAGCAATTTCATCAGCACTAGTGGCTGGAATCTCTTCTGGAATGGAAGGAGTGGAGTGAGGTTCGTCAGAGCCCATTTGAACTTCAGTATGCACTGGGGACTGAGGAATTTGTTGCAGAGGAGTAAACATGGGAGAGTTGGGGTGCTGACTTTCCCAAAAGTCATCATTCAGCATAGGTGTTGTGCTCCCAATGTCCACATCCTCATCTTCTTCACTTAATTTTTCAACGCCTGCCTCTTCAGCTGTGAACTGAGGCATGGGCGATGAGACAACTGGGGTTGAAGGGATTGTATCCACTTCAATTTCTTCATCCAACTGCTTTGAAGAAGCAGCAGAAGGAACATCTGCATCGGATCCGCTTGGGATCTCATAGTCTTCACCAAAAGGAACGAGTTCCTTTGATGGCATGCTTGAGACTGGAACAGTATCAATAGGATTCTCAAAAGAGCTTGTCAATTTCTTCATCTTCTTCGGAGCTGAAGATTCTGATGAAGTTAATGCTTTCCTTTTCTTCACTGCTGCACGCTCCGCAGCCTTGGTCTTCTTAGCTTCTGATGCAGAAGGAAGAATAGGACTTGGTGTAGGTGCAGGAGGAGCAGAGGAAATGGGTTCATTTTCTTCAGGCACAACTGATGCAGTTGCCCTGGCATGGTCAGTTTCTTCAGGCACAGCGGTTGAAGCTTCAGCTGGCCTGACTAGTTCTTCAGGCGCAACACTAGTGGTTGCCCTGGCAGTCTCATCAGCGGCTGGAATGCAGTCATCAGCCCTGGTACTAGCAGGTTCATCAGCAGCCTGATTTTCATCAGCGGTGCTGGCATGTTCTTCAATAGGCTGAGCAGATGCTTCAGCATGAGGAGATTCAGCTTTTGAAGTGAATTTTTCAGTCAACTTCACAAATCTGACTTTGGCTCCAAGCCAGTCAGCATAGTAGTGATCAAATTCATCACTGAGGTTTTTGATCTCAGATTGCAGAGCTACAAGTTCATCAGTTGTCATTTTGACATCATTCTTCTTCAGCAAGTGCTCCTTTTTGTACTATGCTTTCTTCAACTGCCTGGCCTTCTCGAATTTCCATTTTTCTTCGCCTATGAAGGCGGTAAGCATGTGACTTTGACCAGGTGTAAGATTGAAGTCAGGCATAGGAGTGTTGGGGTCCTTGTGCCAGAGATCAATGAAGTCGAGGATCAACTTTGGATCCAAAGGCAGAGGTACATTTGTGCCTTTGGCTCTAGCGGCCCTTTGCTGTCTATCTCTGATGATTTCAGCAAGTTCCTCATCATCAGCTTCGTCTTCATCAGACGGTACTCGGAAGGCGGCCTGCTTCTTGTGAGGACTTGGTCTTGTGCCTCGTCCAGCAGTGGCCTTAGTCTTCAGCAGAGTGGGGCCAGTTGAGGAATGTGGAGGAGCTGAAGAACTTACAGAGGCTCTTGAGGCAATAGAGATGCCTGTTGTCCTTTGGCACGAGGCGAGATGCACAGGTGCTGAGGATTTGGAAGGAGGAGTTGAGGACTTTGGAGGAGCTGGTGCAGCTTGAGGAATTTGCCGTGAGGGCTTTGCGGAGCTGGGCCGTGAGGGCATTGCAGATGAGCTTGGCTGTGAGGACATTGGTGCAGAAGCCTTGGGCTTGTGTGCAGGCTTCTTGGGCATAGCCTTCTTAGGCTTGCTAGCAGAGGCCTCAACAGCAGCAGCAGCAGAATCTTCATTGAATTTCTTCACTGCTTCTTTTGCCATTTTGGCCAGCTTGGCTTGACGCTTGGCCCATTCCTTGGAAATTCTTCACCTCTTCTGATGCTAGAGGGATTAGCTTCTTGGCCAGGTGCCAATGGAGGTCTTGGGCATGGAGGATGTACTGCAAATTTCTTCATGTACTTTGGAGTCACATATCTGTACTCCCTCCATTCTCGTGCCCATCTCCTCTCTATCTTTTGGATGCGCACCTTGCGCTGATTTTTGGTCTCCTTGCCATGTTTGACCTCATCAGGAGTGCAATATTCATCATAGATATCCTCAAGGATTTCAAACGCTGTGTTGACTTCCAATTTCTTACCTCCCTTCTGAGGTTTCTTGCCATCTGCCATTTTCTTCAGCTGAGAATTTTGAACTATTGAGTTCTCTAAAGAGGTATGCAACTTTTCTTCGAGGAATGCTGCAAATGAGTTAAGTTGATGAGAACCTAGTGATTCAGCAGCGGACATGTGTACCTGTGAACATAATATAGTTGCGAAGAATTTGGAGAGGTCATATGCGTTCTCAGAAGTTTTTGCAAAAAGAACAAGTTTGAGGAATTTGACCAGATGAGTCTTGAGGAATTTCACTAAGCGTTCTTTGACTTAGGTTCCAGAGTTGTACAGATTGAAAATCCACACAATTTAGGAATCTTGAATAAAAATGTTGCTTAGGGAAACAGATCAAGAACAGATGTTATGTGAGGTGTTTAGTGTGGAAGATTTGAAGAATAAACACCTTTTGAAGAATTTGTAGAAAACATCAGAATCAACAAGGGCAGTAAAAGTAACTTTTAATTACCCTTGACGAAGAACACGACGAACTGTGAAGTGTAGATTTAGAAGTTCGTCAGTTCAGATCTTCCACGCCCTAACTTGGCAAAGGAAGACAGCTACGGCGGCGGCGGAGTGAAGAAATCAGCGGCCGGCGCGAGTACGACGGCGACGAGGTCGAGGCAGCGAAGCTCTTCCTCACCGGCGATGATGGAAGTAGCGGCGGCGCTAGGTTTTGAGAGCTCGAGCGAGGGAGTGAGATCGAGCCGAGTAAAAACGAAGTGAGGAGGGGAGGGGTATTTATAGCTGAGGTGCTCGCCCGAGAAAATTGGACGAACGTGCCCCTGACCCTTCTCATTCGCGTGACATGTGTCACCCACGTACTGAGAGGTGGCGATCGTGCGAGATCGTGGGTGAATAGATAAATCATATCGTGAAATGTGGAACGGTTTGAGCGGTAAAAAGCCGAAATTTTAGATATGAAAATTTTAATGTTTCGTTCGCAAATTCTTCAGCTGACAAGGACACAGTGAAGATTTTGAACGGGTTTCAAATAGAACGCACATGAAGACTTTGTGAACAGACTGGATTGAGTTTAGCATAGAGGGGGAAGGGTCCGATCACATTCACTTAGCAGAAAAAGGCAACATGAAGAATTAGCAATAAGTGAATGCTGTAGAGGACATAAACTCATATATATATAGCCAATGAAGAACAACAACGGAAAGAGTGAAGGCATCTAAAAGTTGAAGAAATTGAGCAACTGAGGAATTTAAAAAAAAACTCAAATTGAAGATTTTCAACTTTTGGTGGTGGCGTGACCCACCGTATAAGAATGATGATTTCAGACACCGCGTACAATTATCGTAGGGCTCTGAGAATCAAATTCTTCGTTTCTTCACACTTAGAGTGTTAGTCTTCATTGATTGAAGAAAAATGTTTCTTCGTGTGTTGCACATCTAAGTCATCAATTTTGCATAAGTGTTAGGATGTGTGTCCTTTTCAAAGGACATTCGAAGATTCTAGGATATTTAGCTCACACCGCAACTTGCTAAATCTCCTCTCATCCAAGGGCTTTGTGAAGATATCGGCTAGTTGTTCTTCAGTCTCCACATGTTCAATAGAGATGTCTCCCTTCAACACATGATCACGAAGAAAATGATGACGAATCTGAATGTGCTTTGTCTTCGAGTGCTGAACTGGGTTATGAGCAATCTTGATGGCACTCTCATTGTCATAGTAGAGAGGCATATTCTTCATGTTGACGCCGTAGTCCTTGAGGGTTTGCTTCATCCATAGCAATTGAGCACAGCAAGAACCAGCAGCAATGTACTCAGCTTCAGCAGTAGACAGTGATACGCAGTTCTGTTTCTTCGAGGACCAACAGACCAAGGATCGTCCGAGGAAATGTCATGTGCCTGATGTTGACTTGCGGTCCACACGATCACCAGCATAGTCAGAGTCTGAATATCCAATGAGATCAAAAGCCAAGCCCTTGGGATACCATAATCCAAGTGTTGGTGTGTGAGCTAGATATCGAAGAATATGCTTCACAGCCTTATGGTGTGATTCCTTCGGTGTAGCTTGGAATCGGGCACACATGCAAACACTAAGCATAATATCTGGCCTAGATGCACCTAAATACAATAAAGAGCCAATCATGGAGCGGTATACCTTTTGATCGAAGTCAATACCATTTTCATCAGTGCATAGATGGCCATTTGTGGGCATAGGGATTTTCACGCCTTTGCAATCTTGCATGCCGAACTTCCTCAATACATCCTTGAGGTATTTCTCCTGAGATATGAAGATGCCATTGCGCTGTTAATGAATTTGAAGACCTAAGAAGAATTTCAATTCTCCCATCATAGACATTTGATATTCTTCACTCATCATATAGGCAAATTCATCACTGTAACATTGGTCAGTACAGCCAAAGATAATATCATCAACATATATTTGGCACACGAATAATTCATCATCATAGGTTTTGGTGAAAAGAGTTGGGTCAAGTGAACCGGGTTTGAAGCCTTTATTCATGAGGAATTCCTTCAAAGTATCATACCACGCCCAAGGGGCCTGCTTGAGGCCATAAAGGGCCTTATTGAGTCTGAAGATTTTGTCAGGATGCTTTGGATCTTCAAAACCTGGGGGTTGAGCAACATATACTTCTTCCTCAAGCTTACCATTGAGGAATGCACTTTTCACATCCATTTGGGGGGGGGGGGATTTTCTCAATCTGCACTTCATTTGCAACGCGAGGATGAGCGGGTTGTCGTCGAGGAATTGGATCAGCATTTTCTTCAGCACCATTTTCCTCAGGTGCATCAGCATGATGTTCTTCACGTTCTGGAATGACTTCTTCAGCAGATTCTTTGGTAGGAATGACATCCTCAGTAGCCTTGAACTTGATGGTTTCCTCAGGTGACTTTTCATCTAGCACAGGAGGTAGGTGCTCTCTTTGCGAGCCATTAGTTTTATCGAACCGCACATCTACAGTTTCAACAACTTTGTGGTGAACGTTGTTGAAGACTCTGTAGGTGTGCGAGTCCTTTTCGTAACCAAGCATAAAACCTTCATGTGCTTTCGGTGAAAATTTAGAATTGTGATGAGGATCTCTAATCCAACATTTTGCACCGAAGACTTTGAAATAACTCGCATTGGGTTTCTTGTCAGTGAGGAGTTCATAGGCAGTCTTCTTGAAGAATTTGTGAAGATATACCCTGTTGATGATGTGGCACGCAGTATCAATTGCCTCAATCCAGAAATGACGAGGCGTCTTGTATTCGTCAAGCATAGTGCGAGCCATCTCAACAAGAGTCCTGTTCTTGCGCTCCACGACGCCGTTCTGCTGAGGAGTATAAGGAGCAGATAACTCGTGAGTAATACCAAGTTCATCAAGATAGTCATCAAGACAATTATTCTTGAACTCAGTTCCATTGTCACTTCTGATGTGCTTTATCTTCACACCAAAGTTGGTTGAAGCCCTCGAGGAAAATCGTTTGAAGACTTCCTGCACTTCACGTTTGTAAGTGACAATATGCACCCATGTGTAACGAGAGTAATCATCAACAATAACAAAGCCATATAGAGATGCTTCATTAGTGAATGCAGAATAGTGATTAGGACCAAAGAGATCCATGTGAAGCAACTCAAATGGACGAGTGGTAATCATGATAGTCTTCTCGGGATGCTTGGCCTTGGTCATCTTTCCAGCTTCACAGGCTCCGCACAGGTGATCCTTGAGGAATTTGACATTCTCAATGCCAGTGACATGCTTCTTCTTCGCGAGCGTGTGCAAATTCCTCATGCCAGCATGACCTAGTCGTCGATGCCATAGCCAGCCTTCTGAAGCTTTTGCAAGTAGACATATAGCTGGTTGTGGTCCTATAGAGAAATCAACAATATACAGATCACCTCTCCTAAAGCCTTCGAAGACTTTGGAATGGTCAGCTTCCATGATCACAACACAACGATACTTGCCAAAGATAACAACCATATCAAGATCATAAAGCATTGAGACTGACATGAGGTTGAATCCTAAGGACTCGACAAGCATGACTTTGTCCATGTGTCGATCCTTTGAGATCGCAACCTTACCAAGACCCAATACCTTGCTTTTTCCTTTGTCAGCGTAGGTGATATGCTTCAGATGCGATGGAGATAAGGGAGCGTCCATCAATAGATTCTTGTCACCAGTCATGTGATTTGTACATCCACTATCGAGAACCCACTCTGTGGCTTTGGGTTGATCATCCTGCAGATGAATTAGTGCAGCTTACGAACTCATATACTTCATCAGTGAAGAATATGCCATCAAATTCATCAGATCAATTTCATCAAGCAATAGAACAGATAAAACAAAATGAGGACGTGAGAAATGAAAATTCATTTCTTCATGATTAGCTTGCATCCTTTCAAGCATCTTCAGGTCTCCAGCAAATTCTTCAAACGTTTAAGCATGTCTGGAGACCTGACCCTGCATAAGAGATTAGTTCTTTTTCTTCACCACCCACATCTGAAGGGGTGGCAAAGAGTTCATCATTCTGCGAGCTCCATAAGAGAACGGTGGCATAGAAGCCAGTCCACTTTGTTTCACATAAGAGGAGTTAGGGTAAGCATATGAATAAGCAGAGAAATTCTTCGAGGACTTATGAACATAATGGTTAGAATAATAATGCTCATATTCATAGCCCTTAGATCTTCCCTGCAAAACAGAAGTGTTAGCACGATGATGTTCATATGAGGATTTTGATCCTTTTGAGGAATTTGATCCACGCGAGGAGTTTGGTCCATATGAGGACTTGGATCCATATGAAGAATTTGGTCCATATGAAGAATTTGATCTGGGGTTCCTATTCTTCACAGGTGGTGTCATGATGACATTCACCTGAAGACTTTCAAGGCACCTTTTGGGAACCCAGATTTTCTTCATAGGGGAACCGTTCCTACAGTTAGTGCCAACATATCTAGCAATACTTCACCATTCTGATTTTTGAACAATTTATAGTTGGAGTCAAATGACTCATTAGTAGAATGAGGAGATTCACATGTAAAGCCAGATAGAGTAGATGGATCTACTGGAGGTCCCTTTGCAGCAACCCATGAGGTTTTGGGGTACTGCTCAGGATTCCAGTAAGTTCCATCAGCATTGAGTTTCCTCTCAAAGGCAATACCCTCTTTCCAAGGGTTCCTGTTGAGGATCTGCTTTTTAAGCACATCACAAAGAGCCTGATGCCCTTTGAGGCTTTTGTACATGCCTGTCATATACAATTCCTTCAGCCCTGCATTGTCAGTGATACTAGCAATATCCTCATATGAGGAATTAGTGATAGCAGAGACAGGTGAAGAATTTGTAGCAGTAGAAGCATTTGAACTTTTAGGTGAAGAATTAGCAGATTCATGTTCAATGCACTTCAAACATGGAGGAATAAATTCTTCCTGAGCAGCGCTGATTTGTTGAGCAAGTAATGAATCACGCTCCTTCTGAAGATCTTCATAACTCACCCTTAGATTCTCAAGATCTTGCTTTCTTTGAAGAAATTCATAAGAAAGCTTCTCATGATCAGATAAGAGAGTGTTATGATGACTTTGAAGGTTGTCAAACTTAGACTAAAGTCTCTGAAGATTTTCATTCAAGGTTTTAGTGTGATCCATTTCTTCACCCAACATATCATCACTTTTGTCTAGCATATTTTGAACCTTTTCAAAAGCCTTTTGTTGTTTCACAGCAATCTTAGCCAGTTTAGAGTAGCTAGGCTTGAGGTTTTCATCAGATTCATTCTCACTTGATTCAGAGGAGGGATATTTGAGTACCTTGGCACCCTTTTCCATGAAGCAATAGGTGGGAGCATAGTCATCATCACCTTCGTCAGCATTGTTGGTGAAGCCATTTTCTTCGGAGTTGAAGATCGACTTGCTGACGAACGCAGTAGCGAGGGCTAGGCTCGCCATTCCAGATTCTGACTCCTCAGATGCCTCCTCTTCCTCATGTTCCTCATATTCAGCTTCAGAGTCCATTTCCTTGCCAATGAATGCCCGAGCCTTCTTAGAACTGCTCTTCTTGTTAGATGAAGACTTCAAGGATTTTGATGATGAAGACTTTGAAGATTTCTTCTTCTTCTTTGAGTCATCAGAACTGTAATCCTTGTATTTCTTCTTCTTTGATTCCTTTTCCCACTGAGGAAAATCTTGAATGTAGTGACCAGGTTTCTTGCATTTGTGGCATAGCCTCTTTTTGTAGTCACGGGATGAGGAATCATCACTTCTTGAGGATTTTCCAAAGCGACCACGCCTTGAGAACTTCTGGAATTTCTTCACAAGCATAGCTAGCTCCTGGCTCAGTTCTTTAGGATCACCAAGGCTGCTACCAGAATCTTCACCTTCAGATTCATACACTGCCTTGGCCTTCAGGGCGCGTGATCTGCCATAGCTCGGACCATAGAGATCCCTCTTCTCAGCAAGCTGGAACTCATGAGTGTTTAGCCTTTCGAGGATATCAGTGGGATCAAGTGACTTGTAGTCTCCACATTCTTGTATCATCAGTGCCAGAGTGTCAAATGAGGAATCAAGCGATCTCAGCAATTTCTTCACCACCTCATGGTCGGTGATGTCAGTGGCACCAAGTGCTTGAAGCTCATTTGATATGTCAGTGAGGCGATCGAAGGTTTGCTGAACATTTTCATTGTCGAGTCTTTTGAAGCGGTTGAAGAGATTGCGAAGAACGTCAACTCAAGAGTCACGCTGTGTTGAGACTCCTTCATTTACTTTGGACAGCCTATCCCAGATAAGCTTAGCAGTTTCCAAAGCACTCACTCTGCCATACTGCCCTTTACTCGGATGGCCACATATGATGTTCTCCGCTTGAGAATCGAGTTGCTTGAATCTCTTCACATCAGCAGCACTCACAGAAGGTGTGACAGAGGGAACACCATTTTCCACAACATACCAGAGATCGTTATCAATTGCCTCCAGATGCATTCGCATCTTGTTCTTCTAGTAGGGGTAGTCCGTCCCATCAAAGGTAGGACACCCAGCAGAGACCTTGATCATACATGCGGTCGACATAACTAAAACTCCAGGCGGTTAAACCAAAGTGGCACCAAGTGCTTGAAGCTCATTTGATATGTCAGTGAGGCGATCGAAGGTTTGCTGAACATTTTCATTGTCGAGTCTTTTGAAGCGGTTGAAGAGATTGCGAAGAACGTCAACTCAAGAGTCACGCTGTGTTGAGACTCCTTCATTTACTTTGGACAGCCTATCCCAGATAAGCTTAGCAGTTTCCAAAGCACTCACTCTGCCATACTGCCCTTTACTCGGATGGCCACATATGATGTTCTCCGCTTGAGAATCGAGTTGCTTGAATCTCTTCACATCAGCAGCACTCACAGAAGGTGTGACAGAGGGAACACCATTTTCCACAACATACCAGAGATCGTTATCAATTGCCTCCAGATGCATTCGCATCTTGTTCTTCTAGTAGGGGTAGTCCGTCCCATCAAAGGTAGGACACCCAGCAGAGACCTTGATCATACATGCGGTCGACATAACTAAAACTCCAGGCGGTTAAACCAAAATCACACAGAACAAGGGAGTACCTTGCTCTGATACCAATTGAAAGTGCGTTATATCGACTAGAGGGGGTGAATAGGCGATTTTTATGAATTCTTCACTGAGGAATTTTAGGGTGAGGAAATTCCTAAGCGAAGAACTACTTGCAGCGGAATAAGTACTCAGATCCAAACATAACAGAACATAAGCATGGTCATCATGATGAAATGAAAACAAGCACAGAGCACAGAAAGCGTAAACACAGGATAAGCAGAAAGAAGACAAACAGACTAAAGAAATTGAACTGAGGAAATTGAGAAAGTCTTCAGTCAAAGTCTTCAAACAGATATGAACAAGTGCACAACACAGTAATGAGGAAATGAAAGATTTGAGGAAATAGAACCAGTTGGCTTGGTGAAGACAAAGATTTGGTAGACTAGTTCCAACTACTGTGACAGTTGTACGTTTGGTTGGAGCGGCTAGGTATTTAAACCTCAGGACACACAGTCCTCACCGTATTCTCCTTGAGCTAAGGTCACACAGACCTCGCCCAATCACTCGTGGTAAGTCTTCAGGTGACTTCCAAACCTTCACAAACTCGGTCACTCGGCGATCCACAATTTCCTCTTGGATGCTCTAGACCATGACGCCTAACCATCTGGAAGATGCACAGTCTTCAAAGGTAACAAGCGTCGAATCCACGCAGGATTAATCTCTTCAGTGATGCTCAATCACTTTGGGTTTGTAGGTGTTTGGGTTTGGGTTTCCTCACTTGATGATTTTCGCTCAAAGTCCTCGGAGGATGGGATGCTCTCAAATGACAAGTGTCAGTTTCTCTCGGAGCAGCCAACCAGCTAGTGGTTGTAGGGGGCGGCTATTTATAGCCTAGGGAGCAGCCCGACATGATAAGACATAAATGCCCTTCAATGATATGACCGTTAGGTGGGTAGATATTTTGGGACAGCTGGCGCATAGCACAGCAACGGTCGGAATTTTGACTATCAAATTCCTCAGGGCTATCATGTTCCTCACTTGTAGGCAATCCGCACTGGCGAATTCCTAACTCCTCAGTCAGAAAAAAATCCTCAGAGACCAGAAGAACTTCGTCTCTGTCACTAAAGAAATTGACTGAGCTGCATGAGATTTCCAATGGCTTCACTCGAAGGGATTGGTAGGTGTAGGATTTTGAGATGAGCATCACTTGGAAATTTTTCCTTAGTATTTCCTCGACCCCCTTTAACAGTACGGTGTTTTTTATGACTCGAGAAAGAGAAAATGAAACTATGAAAACAAAAGTCTTCACGCTTCATGTTCCTCGCATGAATACCAAGTCTTCATGGTCACACCAATTTCTTCACTTTCAAAGTCTTCAGAAAGTCTTCAGAAATCCAAAGTCTTCAGTCGAAGACATTCATTTTTAGGGGTCGACTTTCTCTGTAAATATCAAACTCCTCATAGACTTATAGACCTGTGTACACTCATAAACACATCAGTCCCTTAACCTATAAGTCTTCAACACACCAAAATCACTAAGGGGCACTAGATGCGCTTACAGGCGCCCTTTCCCGGTTGATCCTTGGCAGCTTATCATCAGTTTCAGTTTCCTCGTCCCCAGTACTGTCATCTTCATTGTCTTCGTCTGATTGGTCGTCATTCTCGTCAAACTCTTCTTCTTAATCATCCTCTTATTTTGATTTTTTGGAACTTTGGACCTTGCCCTGTTTCTGTTCAGCGCCACTGACCTCCTTGCCCACTTTGCATGTGTGGGCATTATGTCCGTCAGTTCCCCCACACTTGCAGCAAGTGTAGCTATTACGTGTGTCGTCTCCATTGGTAGAAACCTGGGCGGCTCCAATCTGCTTCTGCAGCTTTTGCTTTTTGACAATGGCATCTGTGCAGAGTGGGCATGTGCGGTAATTATGATTGGTCACCACGTTGCATAATCCGCATGCCCTTATCCCGAGAGGTTTGCCGTCCGGGCCAAATTCCATGCGTCTGATGGGGCGTGGTGGTTTTTTGGCTGCTGCTTTCGCTGCTTGCGTGTTACTCTTCCTCCCCTTTGTGTTTGAGAATATGGGTGGTTTAATTACCCTTTCCTGCTGCTGGTGGTAGGATGTCCCGTTGTCATGTCATTCGCCTTACAGCACCATCAAGCTCATGATCTTGCACGTGAGCATGTTGCTGCTCTTGAGTGTGCACATGGGCAAGCTTTGGTTGCTGTTGCTCCTCTTCCTCGTTGTCGAATGGGTCAATAGCTCCTAGATGGTTCATCTCGGATAAGATTGTAGCAATATCCTGCTCAATGGCTTCGTTGTCCGCGACACCTCCGTTTTCAGCAGAATGCATGGCGTCGAGTTCTTGTTCAAGTTTGTCCATGATGACCCGTGACCTCGCCATTTGCTCTTGGCTTCTCAAGCTTTTCTGTGCACCCTCATGTTCAGCTGCAGTAGTGCGCTTTCAATGCAATATTGGGAGGCCTTGTTTGATGCTACTGTCCTCAAGTCATTTCTGTTGAATGTTGGCTGGATGTTCGGGTGTTTGGTGTATCTCTTGAGGATGTATTTCTCTGGAACGCTGGCAGCCTTAATTGTCTGCATCATGCACATGACATGCAGGCAGAAAATACCTGTATTTTTTTGGAAGAGGTGCATGTTTTTTTGTCATTTCATTTGAACAAAAACTTTGCAAAAATAAGTAGTACAGTATGTAACATCTTTTTTTTAGTCCTCACCTGTGTGGTCCCATAGCTTGCACTCGCAGTCATATATTTCTCCCACAGAGTCTGCAACCACCTGGAACGCGTGCTGAAACCACGCAAACAGTTTTTGCGGTTTATTGTAGCGCACGAGGTACTTTGTGGGCTCTTCCGTCTCTTTCACCGTGAAGAGGGTGCTCAGTTTTAGCCTTTTTCTGATCTCGCTGTACACAGCTCGTGAGTAAAGCTTTGCCATCTGAGTGTCAAACCCATAGAAGGTCAGCGTGTTTTGTTCCTTCTGCGCAAGCAAGAGTGATGAACAAATTATTAGTTTTCTCGCAGCAAAAATTTGTCTAACAAATAAAGTTTTACTTTAGTAAGCACGTTAGTTTGTCTTACGACAGGTGATAGAGCTATACCCGGTTACCCATTGTCTCCTGGTTCTCTGTCTGCCTCCTGGTTTTAACGCAGGAGTTTACCTGGCTGACAAACCGGTGGAGGTTTTGTCTCTCACTTACGAAGTTCTTCTTGAGCACATAGTTCATGCTCTCACTTCGTTGTGTGGACGTCATTTTGGCATAGAAAATTTCTTTGAAGTAAGCTGATATCCATCTCTCACGCTCGTTCCACATTGCCACCATCGTGGCATCATCATGGAGGTTGTACTTATCCATGAGTCCTTTCCAGGCAGCCTCAAACTCAATTGGCATGAGGGGCCAGTTGAGGATTGATGTGAATTCATCCTTAAAGTCTTCGTGGAGGTTGTACAGGTATGCGAGGTGTTCCTTGTACTTCTTCATAATGTGCCAGTGGCACAGCTTGTGTACTGTGTTCCTGAAAGCATCTGGGATCGCCAAAGCCATTGCTGGGCACTGGTTTGGTAATGAGAAAAGAGACGTGGAGTGGTCAGCAGATGGTAGTGCATATATACAAATAGAACTGACACAACATTTTTACTGTGTTATTTTCCTTTTTTGGGGGGTGAGGGGTGGTGGTTTGGCGGTTGTACCTGTGAGGATGCATGTAGGAGCCTTCCCTCTCATGCACCTTAAAAATGTCATGAACAACCATCTGAATGAATCTGCATCCTCATCTCTTATCAGTGTGAAAGCAAAGAATGTAGTCTGTAAGTGGTTGTTAGTACCCACAAACACCCGGATGGCATATGGTACTTGTTGGTCTTATATGTGCTGTCAAATGTTACGCAGTCACCAAAGTCTTGATACGCCCCTCAGCAACTTGCGTTCGCCCAGAATATATTCTTCACTCTGTCGGACTCATCAAGTTGTATGTCGCAGAATAATTCCCTGTTTATCGCTTTCATCTCCCTAAAGAAGTTGACAGTCTTTAGGACATCGTCCACATCATCCATCCTTGAATTCTTTGCTTTGCTGCATATTAAAAGTGAACAGTCATTCAAAAATGCATGTTAAATTGGCATCAGGTCATGCGTTGCGTAATATGTTTGTACTGACAGAGGAAAAAAGATGGAGGGGGTTTATGGGAGGAGAACAAGTTTGTACTTACATGTTAATCAGGTCTTTGGCATTCATTTCGAGGAAGTAGCTACCGGGGTCATCGCCCAGTATGCTCATGATTTGCACGTGTTCAATGCCTTTGAACTGCAGGTACTTGACGTACTCCAAGATTGTTTTGTCTAAGTTTTTCTGGGAGTGCAAGAAGACAAGCATTTGGGGGGTGAGTGTTAGCCTATGGTTGTGTTCCCAGACTATCTCTTTTACAACAAGTGTTCCATCCTTTTCCCTCTTCAGCCTCATTTTAACCCCCCAGTTAGTCCTGGCTGTGGTCTTGTTCCGCTGTCTATTTGCTTCTGACACCTTCGATTCATAGACTCCATAGCACGTGCAATAAAGGTAGACTCTGGTGTTAACCTTGGAGCCTTCCCTGACAGCGAAACCCGCGTGTTTTGCATAGACGTTGTAGAAGTCTTTTGCTTCTTTGAAAGTTTCAAAGTGCATCTCTAGCCTTGGCAGAACGTAAGCTTCAATGTTAGGTGGCTGCACGCAACAGTGAGCAAACAAAAACACAGTTATGAAAATGTTAGATGGGGTGGTCATAGTACTAGGGTATGGACTGTGCTTGTATGTTTTTTTCTGAATGGATACTTACATGTGTATAGCTCTGTGCTGCCTCCGGTGTTTGCTGTTCACCCTGGTGTATGGGCACGGGTGGTGTCACCCTCGGCACATGCAGCAATGCATCTCTTGCAGGGAGCAATGTTGATGAAGCTCTCCGTCTCTCATTGTACGGCCGTCTTCCCTCAGATTCGTTATGAGGTCTCTCTTGTCTATATGGATCATATCTTCTACTTGGCACCCTGCTAGAGTGGCCAACATTTCTGTCTCTTTGGCCTGGTCTTCCCGTCGCAACCGCTTTTGCAGCACGGATGATTGATGTTGACCGAGCGACTGGTGGAAGCATGTGTGTCCTTGCCTTTCTGCATGCGCTAGGGAAGGAAAACATTTGTTGTTGGGGAAATTGTTGACCTTGTTGCAACCCAGCAGTGGCAAAGCTTGTATTCCCAGATATCAGTGTTTGTTGCATAGAAGAACCTATCCGTGCTTCTGATGATTCTGGTGTAGCTTGAAATCTGCCTGTATTGTTGAAGTATCCAGGTGCTATTTCTGGTTTTACCCAACCAGGTGGTGCCCCATATCTTCTTGGCTCATCAAACCCTCACTGCGTGTGCCGCCTTGGATGTTTCTGCAATGACATTCAACAGTTTTGGGATTAATCTTTTCTGCATTTTGTCGTATACATGATATGGGTAACATGTCATGCACTGAAGGTAATGTACAAGTCGAACTTGCATCGCTGGGCGTTATTAAACTTTGTTCTCTATTTTGTATCTGATTTAATTTTAGTCGAACTGATGAACGTACATGTCCAGCACTGATGTACTGATGTACTGATTTTAGCACTGATGCATTTGTTATGGAAAGTTTTTTATCTTTTTCCCTATAACTGATGCATAAACATTTGGTGCACTGCTTGTAAACCGAACATTGAACTTCAGAGCAGTATGCATATGCATATATATATAATTGATGCATGTCTTCTCTTTTTTTCATCTAGAACTTATGCAACTACACTAGAAGTACTCCTAGTTTATGTATCATTGAACTTATGCTCGTTCGAACTGACGCAACTACACGACATGTACTATTAGAAATAACAACATACAACATGCAGTGGTAGCTGAACCTTATATAAAGCCTAGTAGCTACTTGGGCTGATGCATAAGTTTATGTTTTTTGACTTGAACTGAAGCTAGCATATTAGAGGTACTGACAGTAACCTCGACATCCAAATTGTGCATCAAGTGGCAGGGGTGTAATGAACTGATGCAAGCATTTGTAATGTACTATCAGCTTCTGGATCATAGGAACATGTGTCACTGATGCAGCACACATGTAGTACTGATGAATCTAATAGTGTAACATGTAGGCAGAGCATAGTGTGTGCATTTTTTAAATTGAATCTTCTACATAGCAGGACTGATGAACTGATGAAACTGACACAAACGTGGTATTTTTCTTCAAGCAAACCCAGACATGAAAACATTTTTTGTACTGATTCAATTTTTGAGGAAAATTAGTGTGGGAAGCAGACATCACCTCCAGTGGCATGTTCTTGGATCTGACTTCTTCTTCCTCTCGTGGGCGGCGTACTGGCATGTTCTTGGAAGGCGGCGCCATTGATGCAGGGAGCTTGGGGAGACGACGGCTCTCCTGCTTGTGGTGGAGGTCCAACGACGAGGTCCGGGGAGGCAGCGGCTGGTGGCGGGGATCACGGGCCCGACAAAGGAGCCCCGGCAAGGGAGGGAGGCTGGTGGCGGGGATCACGGGCCCGGCGAGGGAGGGAGGCAGGAGGTGGGGATCACGGCCCCGGCGAAGGAGCCCCGGCGAGGGAGGGAGGCTGGAGGCGGGGATCACAGCCCCGGTGAAGGAGCCCCGGCGAGGGAGTGAGGCAGGAGGCGGGGATCACGGCCCTATCGTTGCTTTGCCACCGAGGAAGGGGATGGCAGCGGTGGATCCGTCGGCGGCCAGTCACGGCGCCGCGGGCTCCCTCGCTCCGGCTGACACCGTCGCTCGCTCGCCCACGATGGCTGCCTCCGGCGGAAGAAGGTGGGTTGGGTTCGGGCTGGGTCAGGGAGATTCTACGGTGTAGGCTGGTCGCGCCCTATATAGGGCCGAGGGGTAACAGAATATTATTCTGTTATGGGTAACAGAATAGTCCAGCCCTATATATATATATATATATACAGGGTGGGTCTATTATGATAACACCCCTAAAGAGTCTTATTCTAATAACACCCATCTTATTCTGCTAACACATCAGTACAACAAAAACCAGCGAACCGACCACCCACCCACCGATAACCGAACTACATCTAACAGAAAAAAGAACTCCCCACCTAAGCTTCCTTCTTCCTCCCACTCTGCCCCCCATGACCCCCACCTTCCTCCCACTCCACCCCCGACCTCCACTGCCTTCTACCGCCGGCCGGGACAGCCAAGGGCCAGGCCGCCGTCCGTGGATCTCCGCCGCCCTGGACTGCCTCTACTCCCCGCCTCGGCGAACCTCCTCCCCTCGCCCTCCACCTCCCACCTAGGGCACATCGAACGCCGCCGCTGACCACCAGTAGCCACGCGCGCCGCCCAGCCACCTCCAACCCCGGGTGAGCGCCGCCACCGAACCACCACCAGCCGCGTGCGCCGCCATCCACACGAACCCATGCGCCGCTGCCACCCTATTCACCACCCGAGCCTACCGGCTACCTCCAACTGCCGCTGCCCTACAGGATCCGACGAGATCCGGCCGCTCGTCGTGGTTAGAAGGGGCGGTGGAGGTTGGGACACGCCGAATCAGGGCGCCCAACCACCGGATCCCGTCTAGGCATGGCCGCCACGACCATTGGGTCCTCCTAGCACCCTCATCATGGATCCGACGCCACACCATGGATTCCGTCGACCACTGCTTCTACCTACCGCCTGGATGGGGTGTCGCGGCCACAGCCTACCAGATGGGACAAGGTCACCGTGAGCTTCTCCGTCCTCACCCTCCCTCCTCGCCCCTCCCCACAAAATTCTGCGTGATCGGCCGAGCAGGATTTGTAGCTCGTTGGCAGCACGCCGTGCGGTTTGTTTTTCCGGCGGAGGCACGACTCCCGCATCCAAAAAAAGGCAACGACAGGGTCCACTGGCTTCACCCGCAGCCTTGCGCGCGATGACGGCGACGGCCCGAGGATAAAGACGCCGGCAGCATGGCGTGCAGCTCGTTGCGACTTACCGTGCAGCTCGTCGCGGCTCAGATTGCAGGTCGGTATGCCACTCGTCGGTGAATTTTTTGCAGCTCGCTGAATTTCCTTTTGCAGTTCACTGTCAGATCCATGGCGCTGGTCGTGCCTTCTCCTACTGCTGCGTGTGAGGTCAGGACGGGCTCTGCCACGCTGGGAACCAGGATAACTATCATTGAAGGATGTTTTTTTAATTACTTGAACAAAGGCAGTCCTCCTTGTTGTAATTGTTTTTAATTTTTCCTTTGCTGTTTGTGTAAATTATTCAAACAAAAATGCAGTGCTCTTTGAGAGAAGTTGAAGCCAATATCACAATAACAAGTCATTTGGATCGAAGATGTCCGCTTGAAAGTACTGAGCAGTTTGTTAATTTTGCCTCTGTTGTTTGTGTAAATTATTCAAACAAATGCATTGCTCTTTGAGAGAAGTTGAAGCCCATATCACAAAAAAGTAAAGTCGCTTTGGGCTGAAGATGTTCGCTTGACTGTACTGAGCAGTTCTTTTGTCGAACTAGATTTTTTTATCATGCTATGTACTTTGAGAAGAAAAAAATGATGTGGTCCATTTTGTGGTGATTAGTGGTTTACTATGTAGAAAAAGAGAAAATAAATTCCCATGAGAAGTTCACTTCTTTTTCTAATGCACTTTGTTTCGTTCGAAAACATGCATAGAAGAAAAAGGAAAAAAAATAAGTGCAGCTCACTTGTTTCATTGTTGTAGTGATCTTCTCTCTCCGAGCGGTGCACTATGTTGCCAAGTGCAAAAACAAAATGTTAGAAAACAAGGTGGAAAAAGTTGATTTTTTTAATGCTGCTCACTCTATTGTTTGTGTGCAGTAGAAAGAAAATTGGAAAAGAACAATTGATGCAGTACACTCACCTCGTCCCTGCAGTGCATACTCGTTGATAAAAAATGTTACGGAGGCGATAAAAGAAAAATAATGTGGTTTACTTTTCATAGTATTGAGGTTCACCAACGCTCGACATGAAGTGCACTCCACCTCGTTTGAAAAAAATTATGTCCCACAAAAAATAAATCATGCAGTGCACTTGCCCGTCCGATGAAGTGCGGGTTACAGTCTAAAAGAAGTGCACTCCACCTCGTTTGGTAAAATTTACGTCCCCAAAAAAGAAATCATGCAGTGCACTTGTCTGTCCAATGAAGTGCGGTTTTTATTCTAAATAAGTGTGGTTTTCTGTCTGATGCAGTACGGCCCGTTTACGGTAGTCTCGAGGTTCACTTTTCATAGTCTTGCGGTTCACCAACACTCGACATGAAGTGCACTCACCTCGTTTAGGAAAATTTACGTCCCACAAAAAAGAAATCATGCAGTGCACTTGTTTGTCCAATGAAGTGTCGTTTTTAGTCTAAAGAAGTGCGTTTTTCTGTCTGATGCAGTACATACGACGATTTTGGTGTCGCGAAAAAACAGAGTGTCCGCATTTCGTTAAAATCAAAATTGCTCCTAAACCGTAAGGAATCGGAGAGAGTGTTTTATATAAAAAAGTTGCGCCTCATCGATATCTTTCCAATGGCGTATAAATTGAATCATTTCGATTAGCGGTTTGTAAAAATTTCGCGAAAAACGGCCGCTGCCTCTCGTCATCAGCCGCACGTTTTTAAAATTAACTAAAAACCATAAGGAATCTCAAAAACATTTTAACATATGAAAGTTGTGCCTCGTCCGTAGCTTTCCAACGGTGTATCATACGCCCCATTTCGACAAACGGTTAGAAAACTAGAGCGAAAACAGTACCGAAAATTTAAAAAAATTGAAAAAAAGAATTCCGCGATTTAGTAAATTTGAAACTGCTCTTAAACCGTAACGAATTAGAGAAAATAGTAGGTATGAAAAAGATGCGCCTCGACGATATCTTTCCAACGGTGTATCATTTGCTTCATTCCGACGAGCGGTTTAGAAGAAATCGCGAAAAAACGCTCGCTGCCACTCGTCATGGGCCGCACCATTCTCAAAACCGCTCTTAAACCGTGTGGAATCTCGAAAAGTGTTCAACATGTCGAAGTAGCGCCTAATCCATAGATTTTCAACGGTATATTACACGCCTCATTCTGACTAACGGTTAAAAAACTAGAGCAAAAAAGGTACCAAAAAAACACAGAGTGTAGTTTTTTGCGACGGGAAGTTCACTCGTGTGAGTACTGCAGCACACTTGGTTCAAACAATGACGTGCACTTGCATTGAGCGTGCAGTGCGGAAGTGTTATCAGAATAGTTATTCTGGTAATATTAGCATAATAGACCGGCTGTATATAGGGGGGGGGGGGGGGGGGGGGGGGGGGGGGGGGGGGGGGGGGGGGGGGGGGGGGGGGGGGGGGGGGGGGGGGGGGGGGGGGGGGGGGGGGGGGGGGGGGGGGGGGGGGGGGGGGGGGGGGGGGGGGGGGGGGGGGGGGGGGGGGGGGGGGGGGGGGGGGGGGGGGGGGGGGGGGGGGGGGGGGGGGGGGGGGGGGGGGGGGGGGGGGGGGGGGGGGGGGGGGGGGGGGGGGGGGGGGGGGGGGGGGGGGGGGGGGGGGGGGGGGGGGGGGGGGGGGGGGGGGGGGGGGGGGGGGGGGGGGGGGGGGGGGGGGGGGGGGGGGGGGGGGGGGGGGGGGGGGGGGGGGGGGGGGGGGGGGGGGGGGGGGGGGGGGGGGGGGGGGGGGGGGGGGGGGGGGGGGGGGGGGGGGGGGGGGGGGGGGGGGGGGGGGGGGGGGGGGGGGGGGGGGGGGGGGGGGGGGGGGGGGGGGGGGGGGGGGGGGGGGGGGGGGGGGGGGGGGGGGGGGGGGGGGGGGGGGGGGGGGGGGGGGGGGGGGGGGGGGGGGGGGGGGGGGGGGGGGGGGGGGGGGGGGGGGGGGGGGGGGGGGGGGGGGGGGGGGGGGGGGGGGGGGGGGGGGGGGGGGGGGGGGGGGGGGGGGGGGGGGGGGGGGGGGGGGGGGGGGGGGGGGGGGGGGGGGGGGGGGGGGGGGGGGGGGGGGGGGGGGGGGGGGGGGGGGGGGGGGGGGGGGGGGGGGGGGGGGGGGGGGGGGGGGGGGGGGGGGGGGGGGGGGGGGGGGGGGGGGGGGGGGGGGGGGGGGGGGGGGGGGGGGGGGGGGGGGGGGGGGTACATAAAAGAATTCAGAGAAGATTCAAATATTGTTCATAGATAAACTTGATCATAAACCCACAATTCATCGGTCTCGACAAACACACCGCAAAAGAAGATTATATCAAATAGATCTCCACGAGAATCGAGGAGAACTTTGTATTGAGATCCAAAGAGAGAGAAGAAGCCATCTAGCTAATAACTATGGACCCGAAGGTCTGAGGTAAACTACTCACACATCATCGGAGAGGCTATGGTGTTGATGTAGAAGCCCTTCGTGATCAATGCCCCCTCCGGCAGGACGCCGGAAAAGGCCCCAAGATGGGATCTCACGGGTACAGAAGGTTGCGGCAGTGGAATTAGGTTTTTGTGGATGCCTCTGATGGTTTGGGGGTACGTAGGTATATATAGGAGGAAGAAGTACGTCGGTGGAGCAACGTGGGCCCCACGAGGGTGGAGGGCGCACCTGGGGGGGTAGGCGCGCCCCCCTGCCTCGTGCTCTCCTCGTTGCTTACTTTACGTGGACTCCAAGTCCTCTGGATCAGGTTTGTTTCGAAAATCACGTTCCCGAAGGTTTCATTCCGTTTGGACTCCGTTTGATATTCTTTTTCTGCGAAACTCTGAAATAGGCAAAAAAAAACAGCAATTTGGGCTGGGCCTTCGGTTAATAGGTTAGTCCCAAAAATAATATAAAAGTGTATAAATAAGCCCATTAAACATCCAAAACAGAATATATAATAGCATGGAACAATAAAAAATTATAGATACGTTGGAGACGTATCACCGGCCTCCCGCCGCCGTGCCGGCGACGATGCCGCCCCGCTACCCCACCTTACCCTCCTCCACACCCATCCCATCGTCGCTGCCCAAACCAGAGGCACCTAGGATCCGAGCTCCCGAGCAGCGCCGAGTCCGGCGATGGCCATCGGTTCAGTGCAGCTCGGAGGCGTGATTTGGTTCAGTCTCCACCGCGCCTATCGTCTCCGGTGTGGACTGCTGCAACAATGCCTCGTGGTGCTTCGTGGCACTTGCAGTTCCTGATCGTGAGCGCCACCGGCCATCCCCCACAGCGATCCGGCCGGCACGAGCCCCGGACGCGGCCATCACCACCGGATCCGGCGGCCACGGGCACGGGCACGACCATTAGCACTGGATCCGGCGCCACCACTGAAGCCACGCCGGCCATCTACGCGCGAGCAACTCCGGCGTTGGGGCGCGCCGGGAACCGCCACGCCTTGCTCCTCTAGCACGCCGGAGACGTGAAGGGGAGGATCCCCTAACTCCCTTGCCAACCATCGCGGCATGCGACCTCCTCTCCCTTCGAGCTCGCCGGCCCCTCGTCTCCTACAGCCGTGCAGTCCGGCGACCACAGCCGTGCAGTCCGCGCCCGTGGCCGTGCAGCTCGGACAAGTGCGCAAACGCAATGAAGTTCCTTGCTCGTGTGCGTGCTGCTCGATGAACACAACTGCACTGCAGCTCCTGGATGGTGGACTGCGGAAGGTGCGGGGCTCCTCCGACGTGCTCCGGTGGCCAAGTCCTTCCCCTCTGTGTTGCTCGTTGCCTGATTCCCGACACCGGCGGGACCAAAAGAGGAGGAGAGGGCGGCAACCTACCTCTACGTCTATGCCTTAGCTCACGGGTGTGCCTCAAGTTTACTGTAAGCTGTTAATTTCTACGTGTGTGACCATCTGTCCACATAGCTTCATGGAGAATCAATGGCGTTATGCGCATGCAGTAGGATTTTTTAAACTCTTGTTTCTTGAAATATAAGTAGGCTACTTCAATTTTGCTGGATATAGTCACCCTGTTGGATTCAATGAACCCCCACGTTGGAGTAGTTTGCTAGCAGTAAAGTTAAACTGAGGAGTGGAAGCCTAGACTTTGGAAAGATCTTCTTTGGATAGGACCAGTTCCCCTGTGAAAATTTCCCTATGTTAGTCTGATATTTCTCATAAGCAAGATTGCACTATTTTACAATTTAATTCAACAATTGTTTGCCACATTCCCGATTCAGATAGATTTTCTGGAGGGAATACAACGGGAATGTCCCGATTCATATAACTCCAAAGAAAGGATTGGTGATTGCAGAGTTGCGCTCGACTCCAGCGACATTCAGGACGGCCTTGTCAACCTTGTCCCTTGCCAGAAACAAGATCTCGTCGCCTTCCGGTTTCTCAAACCCGCACAGCTCGAGAAAATATATGCCCCTGAGGCACCCAACTCTCTCCTGCAAGGCACAGAAAAGATCATCAATGTCGGATTGTGCAGCAGGTTAACACATCATTCTTTACCAGTCATGGGAATAGGGAATTTGCCTGAAATGTAGCATTCGTAAGTCTGATCTTTCTGAATTTCTCCTCTTCAGGATTCTTAACCACGTTTCCGATGTAGGTGAGGAGTGTATGAAAATCCCTCTTTACTTCAGCGTCCTCCTCTTGTCACAACATTAGCCTCGTGTAGGTAAGTATAATCAAATGATTATAATGTCCTGATTTATTTTATATGTAAGTTAAGCAAAATCAGCATCATATAACTAGTATAGTTTATATTAAGGTTTGTGAATATACTGGAGTAGCATACAGTACGCCGACATCACTGATTGAGCTGTTAACTAATGATACCAAGGTTCAAAACAAAACAGGAAACTGAACCTGGCAAGTCATTCACGATAAGACAGTGAATCCATGCCCTTCCTCCTCTCCTCCACAACGGGACAACAACCGGATGATGTCGTGCAGTTCCTTAGCTCCTGGCCTGCGGTTCAGGAAGCTTCGGTGTTCAGTCTGATTTTTTTTTGGCGCATGGTTCAGGCGACCTAGGTGTTCAGTCAGATTGCAGTTCGCCGGCGAGTTCCTAGCCGCCATGCAGTAGGGCCAGCGAGACCCACCCTATATATAGATGATTCAGAACAGTTTCTTCCCACATTTTTCTGGATTTTGCATGTGCGGTTCAGTGAGATTCCAGCAAATATTCTGTGTGTATTTTTCAGATTATGGCTGTTGATTTGGGTGAATTCAGTTTCCAATGAAGTTTGTTAAATGTCTCTGTGTAGTTGCGGCTGGCGTCGGCATGAGGTTCACTTCGCCATGGTAGCTTGGATGCCTCGGCGTTGCACGTCATCATTTGTTGTGGTGCCATGTGGTGTGTGGGGCGTGCAGCTCAAGCAAGCGGGCATGCAGTTTAGTCCGCTGGGATATGATGTATTGTGTGTAAAAACTATTTGTTGAGAAGTTCATTTCAACAAGCATTAATGGTTAATTTTCAAGGGAAAAATGTGTTGATGCAGCCCACTTCGAGGCGTCTTGTGATTCACCTCATTCAATGAGGAGTCTTGTTGTCTCATGCAGTTTGCTATAAAAAGAGATAGATGTGGCTTTGAAGCTCACTTTGTTCTCTCATGCAGTTTGTTATAAAACTCCTACGTGGTTCACTTGTAAACAGGAAAAAAATAACTCAATGAAGCTCGCTTCTCATTACATGTAATTCACTCACTCAGTCCCTCTGGTCCACTCGCCCGGCCTACGCATGTAAAAAATAAATAAGTATAAAAAGGACAACAAAAACACATGGGGTTCACTTCCTGTAGTGCCGTGGTTCACTTACTTCGCAATGTGAAGTACAGAAAAATATTACGAAGACGACAAAAAAAAGTAATGTGGTTCACTTTTTGATCATGTTGGGGTTCACTTGCCCTTGTCTCTGCGGTTCACTCTTGTCCACAAAAAAAATGCTAAAAAGACAAAAAAATCATAAAAGTAGTTATAAAAAGACAAAAGAAATCATGATGTTCAGTTGCCCGTCTGATGCAGTGTGGTTTTTAGTCAGGTGCAGTGCGTTTTTCTGTCTGATGCAGTTCCCTCGTCGATTTTGGCGTCGCAAAAAACAGTGTCTGCATTTCGGTAAAATCAAAACTTCTCTTAACCCATAAGGAATTAGAGAGAGTGCTCTACATGAAAAAGTTGCGCCTCGACGATATCTTTCCAACGGCATATCAATTGAATCATTCCGACCAGCGGTTTGTAAAAAATCACCCAAAACCGGCTGCTGCCACTTGACGTCCGCAGAACGGTTTTCAAAATTAACTTAAAACCGTAAGGAATCTCGGAAAAACAAAATATACATATGAAAGTTGCGCCTCGTCCGTAGCTATCCAATGGCGTATCACATGCCTCGTTTCAACAAACAGTTAAAAAAATGGAGCGAAAACAGTACCGAAAAATTCAAAAAAAATTGAAAAACACAATTTCACGATTTAGTAAAGTTGAAACTGCTCTTAAACCGTAACGAATTAGAGAAAATAATATATATATGAAAAAGATGCGCCTCGACGATATCTTTCCAACTGTGTATCATTTGCTTCATTCCGATGAGCGGTTTAGAAAAAAAAATGGAAAGAACGCTCGCTGCAACTCGTCGTGTGTCGCGCCATTTTCGAAACTGCTCTTAAACCGTGATGAATTTTGAAAAAATTTCAACATGGCGAAGTTGCGCCTAATGCATAGCTTTTCAACGGTATATTACACGTCTCGTTCCGACAAACAGTTTAAAAACTGGAGCGAAAATAGTAACAAAAAAACACCGCATGCAGTTTTTTGCGACGGGAAGTTCACTCGCCTGAGTACTGCAGCACACTTGCTTCAAACAATGACATGCACTTGCGATGAGCGTGCAGTTTGGAAGTGTTAGCCGAATAACTATTCTGCTAATATTAGCAGAATAGACTGGCTATATATATCCGTATTACAAACAAAAAATAATAATCCCCTCCTAAGTCAAATTAACCTCTCTTGTTGTGAGGCAAAAAGTAGTGATGGACCAAGCGGGCCCACAGATGAAAAGCATCGATATCGCTGATAACCGCTTAAGTGGGTGCGAGAGGACAACCACCACGGCTTTGCATGTGGGCCAAACATATATATGTTGAATACCCAAAATGCACAACTTTGATGTCCCACATGCCTCAAAAATCATAAACCATGCACCCACACAGAGCGAGGTTCATGAAGCGTACTACATATGATGGTCCCCTTCCCCCCTCTTCACCACATACTATATGCTCCTGCCGTAATATGTACAACCTAAAAGAATCCTCATCGATGGTGAAATTAATTAACCTCTCCCGATGTAGGTCAAAGTGACGCATGCATGCATCGACGATGGCCTGATGGGCCCACAGATGGAAGCGTCACACATGAGTGTCCTAGCTAGGATAACCACCGCGTGCATGCATGTGGCCCAAATAGGTGTTGTGTGATGTTTGAATAGCCAATTTTCACAATTTTGATGTGGCACGTGCCTCGGAAACCGAAAAGTCCCGACACTGAGTGAGGTGTACTTGTTCACGGACGCGTACGTATAGTATATATGCTAGTCCCCTCCCACCTCTTCGACGCATACTATATACCACCATAAAACAAACAAAAAAGATTCTACCTTGCTGGTCAAATTAACCTCACTGTCGGCTGTTCGTCAAAGTGATGGACGACGACCTCGCGGGCCCACAGAAAGCGTCACACGCGAGTATCGAGTGTCGTGTAGGACAATCATCGACTGCATGTGGCCAAAACATGTATGTATGAAAGGGCCAACCCACACGGTGGCTCACAACTCGTAGTGTACTGTGAGCCACCCGCCACCCCCAGACGCACACACCCACACACACACCGTGAATCCACCGCAACTACGATGCATGTTAAATTAATTATCCAGCGGTGAACATATGTTACCAAAGGAGGGACGTTTTAATTTCGAAAAAATCACACAGATCATTAAGACGTTTTAGTACATTAATTGATTGATTTTCTACGGGTATAATGTGCAAAAATCAAATTTGAGCTACATGCACACGTGACAGTGCACCTAAATGGATTGCAAAAACACATGTGTCTCACCGGGTGCATGTTTACTCCCCGTGCAACAAATTTCAAACATTGAGAATCTTGAGTTTTAAATTCTAGTACATCCAAAACTTATTTGAAGTTCATGAAACTTATCGTGTTGTCATATGGACACCAATACAAAGTGGCATTGTATTTTTTTGTCAAATTTGAGACCAGTTTTGATGTAATCTTTATCTAATTACAAACGGGAGATTATTAATAATTGGGAACCAATATCCCAAATAGATTATTTATTCGAACCGTGAGCGTTAGACCAACAATGGATACGTGCCATGCTTCAGTTAAGCAATAAAGCGACAGCATTAATCATCCAAATAGAAAAACAATATACGTGCCGCCTCGCGACCCGTGTGCCGTGCGAGCAGGCGTGAGTTGACGGGACGCATGCGAGCAGTCCGCCGCGTAGGCAGACTGGGAGGCGTGCGTGCAGGTGTGTGAATTGACGGAGGCGTGCTCGCTGCACAGTGTCATCGGGAGGCGTGCGAGTAGCTGTGTGAAACTTTGGTAGGCATGCCAGCAGTCCGGTGCGCAGGCTCACCGGGAGACGAGCCATCGGTTTGACCGCCGCCCGCCTCTCTCCCACAACTCCCACTACTCCATATTAATGGGGCGCCCGAGCGGCCGCACCCCCCATCCTCGCCACACACACAATCCTCTCTCTCCGCTTGCATCCTTGATGCCGCTCTCAGTCCTCAAAGCCGTCAGTGTATGAGGATGCCGCCGAAGCGCCCCATCGGAGGGAGTGGCGACGCCAGGGCTGCTAAAGCACCGGAGCACGGCGTGGAGATGGAGACAGAGGTTGCCGTCACTGCCGGTGAGTTATCGCTGCACCCTGACGTCATCGACAGCGTCGAGCTTCCACAGCCAGAGGCGGAGTTCCACACCGACTCTGGTGACGACCCCGGCGCCGACTCCGACAACCACTCCGGCGACGACTCTGACGACGACGGACAGCCGGTTAGTCATCTATACCCATTTATGTGTCAAATAGATCATAGGGTTTCTCTGGTTACTCCTGCCTCCCCCTTTTTGGAATAGAAATCCTATGGTTATGTTCTCCCAATCCATGAAATCTGAGTAAGTTTCGTTAGATCCGTGCAGTGTATTGATTGTTTGAATGGTACAAGTGATAAGTGATTAGTTGTTTCATCTGTGCAAATGATTTCTGCTAGTAATCCGACTAGGGTTAGTGTTCGTGCTAATAATTCCTAGCCAGGACTTGACAATTGATGTTGAATGACCTACATATGTCTGTGCCATTATTTTCTTCAAGAGTGGTCTGTACATAGACAACTATGCTTAAAAATCGAACCATAATCTCTGGATATGTATAAATAAATAGCCATAAATTCCTAATCCCACTTCACGGCATGTAATCATTGATTTGATGCCAAATTTGTTTTACTATTTGTATAGGTGCTGTCTGACGATGTGGACAGCGAGGATGAAGATGGCCAGAGGAGGTACAAGAGGCAAATCCTGGGGGAGCTTTATGCGGGAAAGCATAACAAGCGTATTAGGACCTGGAACAGCGGCTATCGATGCCCATTTTGCAACCACAAGCTTCATGACGCGTATCTAAGTGTTCTGGCGCATGCAAGAGGACGGGCCGTTGACTCCTTCAAGCAGAAGTATTCTCGCAGGGTTGCGCACGGCGCGTACGCCGAGTACCTGGAGAAGCTTCAGGATCGTGCCGACATGTGAGATGAGATGTGGGATCGAACTATGTATGCTTGTGTATGCTTAATGACGGTTGAACTATGTACTTATGGTTGAACTATGCTTGTGTACGTGTACGCTTATTATCTATGTCTGAGTATGTTTAATCTATGTTTACTTATGTCTAACCGTGGGATATGGATGCAATCAGTTCGGTTGATGGAATCTACCTCCGTCTTGGTTTATTGGTCCCCTTTGTAATTTGTGTTAAATTTTGACCAAAGGTTTAACTGACAAAATGTTAGTGCAGGTAAGCAAAAATTATATCGTTGGATGGGTATTTGAGCATAGTGTTCAATGATATAATTTTTGGTGACATGCATAAACATTTCTTAGTTAAATATTTGGTCAAAATTTGGTAAAAATTACAAAGGGGACTAATAAACCAGGACGGAGGTAGTACGTCAATCACACACGGTTCCCAAAATTGGAACTGTGTGCAATGACTTTCATTTTGCTTGTTGCGTCAATCACACACGGTTGGCTCTAGCAAACCGTCGCCTCCGAATTTTTTTTGGGACAGAAAACCCTCACCACCAATTCAAAAAAGAAAAAAGAAAACCCTCACCATTCCCACGTCACAAAAAACCTCACCCCACCCGCCACCCCCTCCGGTCCCCATTCACACCTGCACAAGCTCCTCCGCGTCTATGCATAGCACCGCCTATCGCGGCGGTAAACACTTAGCTCGACGCTTGCCGCCGCCGCCAGGCTGCCGGCAAAGCCCACTGCATTTTGCCACTTCCGCTTGCCGCCGCCTATCGCCATCGACTTTGTCGACGCTGCTCGCGGCCGACCCAGCTCCGCTCAGTTGGGGAATCTGCCGTACTGAGGGTTCTTTCGCATGGACAACAAGGTAACTAATTTAATGAGATATTATCTCATCTCTTATCCCGGTTCATCTGCCTCCTTTAATCACCCGTCCGAAATCACCGTGAATTCATTTTTATTCGAGCTGATTTGAGGGTTTTCTTCCGTTCATAGAGTGTACAGTGCGCGGACACATCAGGACCTTGCGGCCTCCGCCAGACATTCCATCTCACTGTACCAGATGACTTGAGGATGCACGCGGTATGTTCAATCTCACCCTAAATCGGCTGGCATGGCCTACTTTCCTGACCATATTCTAAATATTACTACATTTGGATAAAAGGTGCCACATGCACCATATACGTCAAAGGGGATTTCCCCCCTCTTCTTTCTATATTAGGAAAATTAATGATGTATTGTTCTTTCGATTACTCTCATATTTCCATGACATCATGTTTACCCTATCTATTTAATTATAATTTTTTGTCCTTCGATTTCGACTGCTGTACAGTTCTTTCAATTGGCCCATATTTGCATGTTACCATATTTTCTTTAACAATCCTACCATTTTCTGCAGCGCGTCCCTTGCTATGCAACAGAATCTGTAGTGCCTTTACATAAATCAAGACCGCAGGGATGTCATACTGCACACAAACCATGGATTTGCAATCGTTGCTACTGTAAGACTTGATGAACATGGTAACTCCTATTTTGGCACTTGCTTTTGGAAAGAAATTTCAAAGTTTTATGAACTGAAAGCTGGCACTATAATTGCACTGCACATAAAAGGGCCTGGTCATGAGATATATGGTAACTTCCCCGACGATATCATTCGTCCAGACTTTGTTCGAAGTAAGTTTTCTTTTCAACTATCTGCATGTTGACTTTCCCAGCAATATCAAATGAACTGTGTAGTATTTAAGCAACCAACTGTTATTCCCTTTTCTTACTATATTCCTACCTAATAACTTCTAGTTACCAATACACTTTTCTATTGCCCTGTTTTAACTAAATATTCCCTGTACTCCCATTTCTATCAGAAAGCATCACTGACAAGGAGACTCCGGAGGTGGAGAACGGGGCTGCCAACAAGCGGAGGCGGGGTGAGCTAGAACTGCAAGCGACTCCAGCAGGCCTAGACTTCATTAGCAGCCTCCCCGATGATATGTTGACAGTCATCATCTCCCTCCTCCCAATCAAATATGGGGCGCGGACAACCGTCCTTTCCCGGCGGTGGCGCCCCCTATGGAACTCCAGCCCTCTCGACCTCATCGACACCCACGAGCTCTGCCATGGCTATCGCAAAAGCTTGGATGAGTTCTCCAAGATCCTCGGCAGTCACCTTGGCCCAACCAGAGGCCTTAGAATGGGCAAGTTCTGTTCCAACGGTAAGGACCGAGCCAAGCTTGACGACTGGTTCCGATCCCCCGCCCTAGATCAGCTCAAGGAGCTCACTTTTGATGATGGGCATATGCGGTCGCTGCCAACGTCCGCACTCCGCCTCGCACCCATGTTGCACGTCGCCAAGTTCAGGAACTGCCATCCCCCCTTAATGACGCGCCCGCTCTTATTCTATCACGACTGAAGCACCTCGAGCTCGTAGCCGTCTGCCTCTCAAATGGTGACATGGAGCGCCTGCTCCGTGGTTGTACTGCACTCGAGTACCTTCGTCTTCAGGCGATCAATGGGTTGAGTACCTTCCACATCACCTCCATGACTCTCCGGACTATTTATGTGTGTTGCTGGTGCGGCAGGAAGACATCACAAGATGTGTACCACGGTATGGTCATTGAGGACACACCTACACTTGAGAGATTACTTGTAGTTGATCAAGAAGGTCCAACAAGAATCAATGTCATTTCTGCGCCAAAATTGACAGTGGTGGGCTACTCGTCTGACAAATACTCTTGTTATTGGATCCACACCCGTTCAGGTACAACAGCCGCCTTCTACCTCTCCTTCTACAAATTAACATTATTTCTAATTTTGAAGATGTTTGTTCGTCTGTCATTCAGAAAATGATTCCGACAAGCTTGACCCCGAAACTGCGCACAGTGAAGGTCTTGGCACTAGAATCTATTGGCCCCAACCTGGAGCAAGTTGTCAGTTTCCTGAGATGCTTTCCGTGCCTGGAGAAGCTATATATCGAGGTGATGCTCGTTTCCTGTTAAATGTTAACCATAAGGGAGTTCAATTTTTGACACCTTTTTCCAAGTTTACAATGACAATGTACTATGATTTCTGAAGGATTCTTTTGGAGGATTTCAGTACATACATGCCCCCCCCCATATTGGTTGCTTGATCCATATGGTTACAATAAATAAGCATTTCTCCTTTGGATTCATCTGTACTAGTTTTCTTAGGGAACTTTTCATCCACTCCAACCTCTTGTGAAGAAGGCTACATTGTTCTAGAATGTAATCAAATGCCCATGTTAATCATGTCAGATCGAAGATGGCATGTTAGTGCATTTTACAAATCCTGCAAACCAAATAGGCATGTAGTAATGTTCAAAACTGCATGTAGGCACTAACACGTTTTCTTCTTTTGGAGATAAGATTAGGCCCAGTGGTGGATAATGTGATACAATATAACAATCACGTCGAATGCCTAGATCTGCATCTCTCAGAAATTACTTTGAACTCCTACCGAGGGACCTTACCGGAGATTATATTCGCCAGGTTATTTGTTCTCAGAGCAAGGGTGCTAAAGGAAATGAGGTTTGCCCTACATTTATTTCGCAAAAATGAATGGTTTGTTCATCAGCGCCGGCGCCTGCGGTAGAATGGAATAGGCTCCAAAAATGCTGAATTTCATTTTGGAACTTCAGATGACAGAGTAATCGGAAGTCATCGTGTCAACCCCATACATGACTTCTCAGTGGCTGACCCCTTTGCAAAAATTGTGAGGTTTCGAAACCAGACTTAGAAGTGGTAATATTAGTTTGAACCTCTTTGATATCCATGTTCAGCAGATCAGCGCGAGCGTTTGCAGCTGATGAGCTGAATTTCATTTCCAATATCAGTTTGAACCTTGTAATCTTCGAATTTGAGCCATATAACTCTGGAATTTGAACCTTGTAATATTTCGAGCTTTTGTGGTACAATCGTTGAAATGGAATCGTATGAGACTCGTATATTGGTAGCACTATTTTCACCTTAATATGCAATGGTCTTAGATTTTATTAACCATTCTCGAATCTGTTTACCTTGTCAATCTCACAGCACATGATCTGTATAGCTAAATCGACTGCGATCTTCGACATTATTGCACATAGTTGGTTTCTTCCACCGTGTGCCCTGTAGAGCGCAGAATTAATTATCGCACTCGAGTAACCGTCATCACCCTTCTGTGTAACTTTCACCTCATCACCCACGGGTAAACTTATGACCGAAGTCATTCCACACACTTCGTTTTTACAAAGCTTTTTGCCAATAAACGCCCATGATTTGTCCCTCTTCTAGCCGTCGCGTGGACAAACTAGCCGGGCGGGAAGCTTGCGCGGTAAACAGCACGGTAGCACGGGAACAGGCTCATCGACGATACATTTGGCGCCTCTTCGAGCCCACGCGTGCGGTGCGGTGTTGTCAAGCGTGCACTGGAATCCTCCGCTATGAACGCCGTGACAAGACGTGATGATTACAGGCCGGCCGGCCCCCATTTATTACAGCGGCCATTTAACCCTTGTGTCTCTTCAACCTTTCGATCGCGCCCCACCATTGCAAGAAGCACACCCACCACGAGAAATTCTTAGAGGGTATCCTGCGCGGCTCCAATGGCGCTCCGAGTGGCTACCGACGACGAGCAGCAGTTCACCATGCGTGCCATGGTGGACACCCACAAAAGGTTCATGGACCTCTCGGTGGTGTACACCAATGACCCGGTCTGGGTGGAGCACTCCATCCACATCATGGAGTTGTTGCTTGCCGAGGAGAAGTACAAGGTGGTCGGGTTTGACCTCGAGTACACCCGCGCTTGTGCCGGGTCTCATCCCAAGGTCGTCGTCGCCCAGATGTGCGTGTGCCGCCACGTCCTCGTCTACCACTACTGCCTGGCCACAAGGCCTTGCGAGCATTTCGCCAGGTTTGTCAACAACCCCCACTACATGTTCGCTACGGTGGACATGACCAACGATGTAAAGGCGCTCGAGAATTCGGGCATCGCCTGCAAGAATCATGTCGACATCCAGGTCCAATACAAGATCTGGGGCAGCAAGGAGCATGAGAAGGACTCACTGGTTCACCTCGCCGAGGCCATCATCGACCCCTACTACAGAGACATGAAGGATTCGTGCAACAAGGACAAGCGTGCCTGGCACTCGACCTGGATGGAGAAACTCGACAAAGCTCACGCCGTGTAGGCGGCCAAGGAGGCGTACACGAGCTACGACATGTACAGGCGGATCGTTGACATGAGGAAGTGCCTTCTTCCCCAAAACGGCCAGGGATCCAGCCGGAAGCAGAGCAATGGCAAGCGTCGTCGCAACAATAAGTAGATGATTAGATCCCAGTTTCTTCTACTTTAGTTTGCATGTAATTGCTTACTTTGGTGTGTGGAAATGTTATGTGTGTAGTCACTTGTGTAATTGTATGCTTAATTTGGTTATGCATTGCTGTATTTTTAAGTATATATGTTGATGCTCTGTAGACAGAGCGTAGATGTTGTGCGGACAAAGAAAATCACATCGCACACGGACTAAACAATGGAACCCGTCGGTGATGTTTTCATCAATCACTCACAATTGTATACCAGCAATCGTTTGCTCACAACACAAACGGCTTGTTAGCAGTAATTGTCTGTGTTGTTATCGGTCTTCGCACACGTTTCCGATTACAGATCTGTTTCCTGCGTATCACACACATCTTGTTAAGTTGAACCGTTTCTGTTCTCTTGTCTCAACGCAAACAGTTCATCCGAGTGAACCGCATGCCGTATATCGCACACACCTTGATCTGGCTGACCGTTTCTTTTGTGTTGCCTAATCACAAACAGTTCATCCGAGTGAACCGTATGTTGTACATCGCACACACCTTCATCTGGCTGCCTGTTTCTTTTGTTCCTCCTCATCGCAAACAGTTAATTAAACTGAACCGTATGCCCTGCATCGCACACGCAACTAAAATCTGAACCGTGTTTGATGCATCCTCCATCGCAAATGTTTTGCACCTTTTTTGATGGTTTTTTACACCACCGTTTGTGATTATTGCATCGCACACAGTTTCGTCGAAGGGTCTCTGATCGTAGTGTTGCGTTAGCAACATCCTGCAGTAGTGAATTACGATCATGACTAGAAGATCTTTTTTCATTGTAGGACCTTGACTTGGAGCATCTCTCTTTGCTTCCATTCTTGTAGAACTTGTTGAAGTTCTTCACCATTAAGCTCAATTCTTCATTAGAGACTTGCTCCTCACTTGATGTTGTAGGAGCATCACTTGAAGCTTTGTAACTTCCTTATCCTTGAGTGACATCTCATGAGCAACAATTCTGCCAATGACTTCCATGGGCTTGAGATCTTTGTAATTGGGCATCATTTGGATCAAAGTGCACACGATATCGTATTTTCCATCCAAGGCTCTTAGGATCTTCTTGATGATGAATTTGTCGGTCATCTTTTAACTTCCTAAGCCGGCAATCTCATTTGTGATGAGAGCAAGCCTAGATTACATTTCGGCGACTCCTTCACCATCCTTCATATTGAACTTGTCAAGTTTATTTTGAAGCACATCCAACTTGGATTCCTTGACGGACTCGGTACCTTCGTGCATATCAACCAAAGTATCCCAAATTTCTTTTGCATTCTCAAGGCGGCTGATTTTGTTGAATTCTTCAGGGCACAATCCATTGAAGAGAATATCGCAAGCTTGAGCATTGTATTGCGACATCTTCATTTTATCCGTTGTTGCTTCACGATCCAGTTCTTTTCCATCCTCTAAGAAATCACCTTGCAAGCCAATACGCACAACAACCCAAATGGCGGGGTTATGACCAAGAATATGCATTTTCATCTTATGCTTCCAACTAGCAAAATTTGGGGGGGGGGGGGGGGGGGGGGGGGGGGGGGGGGGGGGGGGGGGGGGGGGGGGGGGGGGGGGGGGGGGGGGGGGGGGGGGGGGGGGGGGGGGGGGGGGGGGGGGGGGGGGGGGGGGGGGGGGGGGGGGGGGGGGGGGGGGGGGGGGGGGGGGGGGGGGGGGGGGGGGGGGGGGGGGGGGGGGGGGGGGGGGGGGGGGGGGGGGGGGGGGGGGGGGGGGGGGGGGGGGGGGGGGGGGGGGGGGGGGGGGGGGGGGGGGGGGGGGGGGGGGGGGGGGGGGGGGGGGGGGGGGGGGGGGGGGGGGGGGGGGGGGGGGGGGGGGGGGGGGGGGGGGGGGGGGGGGGGGGGGGGGGGGGGGGGGGGGGGGGGGGGGGGGGGGGGGGGGGGGGGGGGGGGGGGGGGGGGGGGGGGGGGGGGGGGGGGGGGGGGGGGGGGGGGGGGGGGGGGGGGGGGGGGGGGGGGGGGGGGGGGGGGGGGGGGGGGGGGGGGGGGGGGGGGGGGGGGGGGGGGGGGGGGGGGGGGGGGGGGGGGGGGGGGGGGGGGGGGGGGGGGGGGGGGGGGGGGGGGGGGGGGGGGGGGGGGGGGGGGGGGGGGGGGGGGGGGGGGGGGGGGGGGGGGGGGGGGGGGGGGGGGGGGGGGGGGGGGGGGGGGGGGGGGGGGGGGGGGGGGGGGGGGGGGGGGGGGGGGGGGGGGGGGGGGGGGGGGGGGGGGGGGGGGGGGGGGGGGGGGGGGGGGGGGGGGGGGGGGGGGGGGGGGGGGGGGGGGGGGGGGGTTGATAATGAACTCCTTGCTCTTGTGCTTCAAATGATAGTCTCCCCAGCACTCAACTCTCTCTCTCTCTCAGTTTTGGCTATGGTGGAAAGATTGATTTGAGTGGAAAACAACTTGGGGAAGGCTAGAGATCAAGGTTCAAATGATAGGAATGGATTCTCTTGATCTCAACACATGAGTAGGTGGTTCTCTCTCAGAAAATGTATGGTGGAAGTGTAGGCATGTTCTGATGGCTCTCTCGCAAATGGAGAAGGGGGTGGAGGGGTATATATAGCCTCCACACAAAATCCAACCATTACACACATTTGACTCATCTTGGTGGGACTGAATGGTTTAACTCGGTGGCACCGATTAGTTCAAAAATGTGAACGTTAGGAATCTCGGTGGGACCGACTGGAACAACTCGGTGGGACCGATGTGCTAGGGCTTAGGGCAAACCGCATCTCGGTGGCACCGATTGCATCAACTCGGTGAGACCGAAGTGAAGCAATAAGGCAATAGAGAGTTGGTCAAGCCATCTCGGTGAGACTGATTGCTATTTCGGTGAGACCGAAATAATTGCAATAGGCAATAGACAGTTGGCAAGGCCATCTCGGTGAGATCGAGATCCATATTGGTGTGACCGAACTGTTAGGGTTTCTAGCAGTGGCTATGTCATATGAACTCAGTGGCTTCGGGTAGAAAGAATCGATGGGACCGAGTTGGAGTTTAGGGTTTGGACATATTTGGATGGAGAAAGTGGCTGGGGTTTTTTGGAGCAGTATCACTAAGCATTTGAGCAAGCAAGTCATTAAGCAACACCTCATCCCCTTTTAATAGTATTGGCTTTCCTATGGACTCAATGTGATCTTGGATCACTAAAATAAAGATGAAGAGTCTTGAGCCTTTGCCAATATTTGTCCTTAGCATTTTGAGGGGTCCACATCTCTAGTCCATGCCATGCCATACATTGAACTTCCTGAAATATTTATCTTGAATGGATATTAGTTCAATGAGCTATATGTTTTTATGAATTACCATAACCACCCAGGGATTAGTTGCACTTTCAAAAGCATTCAGAAAAATATAGAACTCTTTTGTTTTGCTACATAATTGAAGGGTATGGATCCATAATGAAAAGTCAACAATTAACCCAAAAAACTATACATAACTCTTTTGTTTTCACATATTGTCAATTGATTTTCTACTTACGTGTATGAAATAAATTGATACACCTCATGTCAGATACATAGTTTAAGTTGAAAAAATGATTGCTAAATAGTAAATACGATGGCATGGATGAACTGACTATGGTGAAAGGTGTTGAAGTGGTTGCATGGGAGCTCGCAAAACGTACCCACCAATTCTTTAAGAAAGGAACATTAACCTGGAGAAGTAACAAAGGCATATCTATAATCATGTTTCTGCCATGGACTGCCAAACAATTCTAAAGTTCTGTCCCTTCGTAGTTTCCACCATATATTTGATTTGCTCCGTGTGCTCTATAGATCGTCTTTAATGTTTCTTTGTAATGCTTATACATGTCTCTTCTGATTTGGATTGTCAAGTTCAGTTCATTGAACTGAAAAAGTTTGGGCAATCCTATTTTTCTGCACCATTCTAGTTTTTCCTAATGAACCGACATCCAGACACATCTTCAGACTGTGGATTTGAAAATATATGCTTATGCTGTGCTCGAACAGGTATATAAATTGGCTGATGGAGGAGAGGTAGAGGTTCATGCCCATGTTGCAATATGTGATGTGCTGATACTATGAGCCGAAAACCTGGAAGGTGACTCCAAACTAACAACAGGATGTCAATGCTATGGTATAAGATTCATCATGCATTATAAGAGTTGACCATTAAGACACGTGGCATTTGTGATTATTTGATAAAATGTAGTTCTTGATTGTCAACAAAAAAGTCAAAACTGCGAAAAGAGCAATGTGACTACAGAGTACAGAAATATGAAAAACCAAATTATAGTAATAAGTAACACCATGCACAATTACATATTCGAGAACATATTATAGAAATTGAACATGTACCTTCAACGGAGGCACATCCACACATGATAGCTATCTACTCCCTCTGTTTCTAAATATAAGCCTTTTTTAGAAATTTCAGTATGGACTACATACAGATGTATATAGACATATTTTAGAGTGTAGATTCACACACTTTGCTCCGTATGTAGTCCGTATTAGAATTTCTAAAAGGGCTTATATTTAGGAATGGAGGGAGTACATTATTGGCATTATTTACCAACTACAATCATTCAGATATCTAAAATTGCCTCCAACCATGTATAACGATATTAGTTATTTATGGGCATCAAGCAATATAACACTCCGCACATGATAGCTATCTACTCCCTCTGTTTCTAAATATAAGCCTTTTTTTAGAAATTTCAATATGGACTACATACGGATGTATATAGACATATTTTAGAGTGTAGATTCACGCACTTTGCTCCGTATGTAGTCCGTATTGGAATCTTTAAAAGGGCTTATATTTAGGAATGGAGGGAGTACATTATTGGCATTATTTACCAACTACAGTCACTCAGAAATCTAAAATTGCCTCCAACCATGCATATGGATATTAGTTATTTATGCGCATCAAGCAATATAACACTCTCATTTCCAGGTAAGCATTTTATGTGAATAGCATATCCTAGATGCAATGCGGATGTTTCAGGAAAATAGTTTATTGGCCCATAAGAGGAAAACACATATTTTGAATTTCTTATTGTAACATCAACACAAATTTATGTGGATCTTCTTTCCATCACTCTTACAACTTGAAAAATACTAATTCCCATTGATGAAATCCTATTAGCAACAAAATTTTGCATCATGAGCCATGGAGCTTGGAATGAGCCTAGACTTGTCAATTATATGTACACATTTGCATATACCTGTAAACCACAGTGTTTAATTCCTCAATACAAGGAAGAAGACCATAAAACCACATCATGATGCAACACATTATGTAGTGCAGCTCCTAATCAGCAACCGCCGTGGTTGGTACCAGATTTGCTGGAGGGTCTCATCAATAACACCATGACTATCTCCTGGGATGTACATCACACAAGAGAACAGAGGCGAGATGCACATGTAACTCTGCAAGCGGGTGCACGCTGGCATCAATGAAAATTCAAGACTGCCAGATCGAGAATGGCACGGGGGGCTCTTGGGTAAGGATTTACTATGTTGATGTGGGATGCCGCTTTTAAATCATATAGATCTTCCCTCCCATCCTCTCTCCTAGAGCTGCACCTTGAGGGGAAAAGACAGGAGACGGAAGTAGGCGGCGACTGGGCGAAGACGAAGGAGTCCTTCCACCACGAAGCACATGGATGATAGAGAACTGCTACGTGAAGGGATGTGAGCCAAAAGAGAACGACAGAGATGACCAAGAGGAGGCGGCGGCTGTACCTACAGGAACGGGGGTGAGGAGGAGTGTAAGGGCATATTTCTCCCTAAGTAGTTTTGGTGATTGATGACAATGCATTTGCGGACTAATCGTGTGCATTGAGCATTTCAGATATCTCATGTCTAGGCACAAGACGATTCGGTGCCCCTCGGAGCCTATCGAAGACGGCTGTTCTCTACGTTTCTTTTTGGTGGATTTGAGTCGTAGGAAAGCCGTACTATTAAGAGGGGGTCCGCTTCGAAAAGGTTAGGGTGGAATCAACACGTACACATCTGTTCCTTTGCACCACCTTTCCTTCGCTTCGATGGAGCACCGTCCATTTATCCTTGTCTCTGCGATATGAAGGCTACCAAATGCTAAAGCCTCTGTGGCGTGCGGTAGTACTGCTCAAGGGAGCAGTAGTACCGCAGGGGCGTGCGGTAGTACTGCTCAAGGGAGCGGTAGTACCGCTCCTGGTGAGCGGTAGTACCACTGCCTCCAGCCCTGACGCTGACGCATGCGGAAGTAGGCGCGGATGTAATTTTTTTACTTCCGCCCCTACGCGGTAGTACCGCTCCCTGTGAGCGGTAGTACCGTGCCGGACTTTTGCACTGACCCAACCTCAGCGGAAGTTGTTACGGAAGTAATTTATTACGTCTGTGCGTTTTCAGTGCCAGTTGATGCCTGCCTTACGGTTGTACCGTAGGGGCGCGCGGTAGCACCGGTTCGGCGGTTCTACCGCTCGTTGCCCTGTGCAACAGGCCCTCATCTGGTCACTACCGCGCAAGTGGTAGTACCGCACCATGCAGCGGTAGTACCGCAACCCTTTTGCGGTAGTACCGCGGCTGTGTGCGGTAGTACCGCGCCGCGCGGGCTGAGAGAGGCGATAACAGTTGGATCTTTTCCCCCACTATATAAAGGGGGTCTTCTTCCCCAAGAAGACTACCTCTCCCTTCCCCAAGCTCCATTGTTGCTCAAACCTCCATTTTCGCCCGATCTCTCTCCCTAGCCAATCAAACTTGTTGATTTTCTAGGGATTGGTTGAGAAGGCCCCGATCTACACTTCCACCAAGAGAAATTTGATTCTCCCCACTAATCCCTTGCGGATCTTGTCACTCTTGGGTGTTTGACCACCCTAGACGGTTGAGGTCACCGCGGAGCCATATTCCATTGTGGTGAAGCTTCGTGCTGTCGTTGGGAGCCTCCAATTAAGTTGTGGAGATAGCCCCAACCTTGTTTGTAAAGGTTCGGTCGCCGCCTTCAAGGGCACCAATAGTGGAATCACGACATCTCGCATTGTGTGAGGGCGTGAGGAGAATACGGTGGCCCTAGTGGCTTCTTGGGGAGCATTGTGCCTCCACACCGCTCCAACGGAGACGTACTTCCTCTCAAAGGGAAGGAACTTCGGTAACACATCCTCATCTCCACCGGCTCCACTCTTGGTTATCTCTTACCTTTACTTGTGCAAGCTTATATTATGTTGTATCCCTTGCTTCTTGTGTGCTTGTTGTTGTTGCATCATATAGGTTGCTCATCTAGTTGCACATCTAGACAACCTACTTTGATGCTAAGTTTAATTTGGTCAAGAAAAGCTAAAAATTGTTAGTTGCCTATTCACTCCCCCTCTAGTCAACCATATCGATCCTTTCAAGGAGGATGGCATTTGTCTCCCGGACCAAGAGAGGATCGTGGGGCGCGGCCGTGATCCGATTAGGCGGTCGACGACGCCGGAAGAGGCAGGAGTGTTGGTGGCGGCAGACACAACCCTAATCACGAGATCACGAGTGACTGGGCGTGCCAAGGATGAAGAAACGGGGGGGGGGGGGGGGGGGGGGGGGGGGGGGGGGGGGGGGGGGGGGGGGGGGGGGGGGGGGGGGGGGGGGGGGGGGGGGGGGGGGGGGGGGGGGGGGGGGGGGGGGGGGGGGGGGGGGGGGGGGGGGGGGGGGGGGGGGGGGGGGGGGGGGGGGGGGGGGGGGGGGGGGGGGGGGGGGGGGGGGGGGGGGGGGGGGGGGGGGGGGGGGGGGGGGGGGGGGGGGGGGGGGGGGGGGGGGGGGGGGGGGGGGGGGGGGGGGGGGGGGGGGGGGGGGGGGGGGGGGGGGGGGGGGGGGGGGGGGGGGGGGGGGGGGGGGGGGGGGGGGGGGGGGGGGGGGGGGGGGGGGGGGGGGGGGGGGGGGGGGGGGGGGGGGGGGGGGGGGGGGGGGGGGGGGGGGGGGGGGGGGGGGGGGGGGGGGGGGGGGGGGGGGGGGGGGGGGGGGGGGGGGGGGGGGGGGGGGGGGGGGGGGGGGGGGGGGGGGGGGGGGGGGGGGGGGGGGGGGGGGGGGGGGGGGGGGGGGGGGGGGGGGGGGGGGGGGGGGGGGGGGGGGGGGGGGGGGGGGGGGGGGGGGGGGGGGGGGGGGGGGGGGGGGGGGGGGGGGGGGGGGGGGGGGGGGGGGGGGGGGGGGGGGGGGGGGGGGGGGGGGGGGGGGGGGGGGGGGGGGGGGGGGGGGGGGGGGGGGGGGGGGGGGGGGGGGGGGGGGGGGGGGGGGGGGGGGGGGGGGGGGGGGGGGGGGGGGGGGGGGGGGGGGGGGGGGGGGGGGGGGGGGGGGGGGGGGGGGGGGGGGGGGGGGGGGGGGGGGGGGGGGGGGGGGGGGGGGGGGGGGGGGGGGGGGGGGGGGGGGGGGGGGGGGGGGGGGGGGGGGGGGGGGGGGGGGGGGGGGGGGGGGGGGGGGGGGGGGGGGGGGGGGGGGGGGGGGGGGGGGGGGGGGGGGGGGGGGGGGGGGGGGGGGGGGGGGGGGGGGGGGGGGGGGGGGGGGGGGGGGGGGGGGGGGGGGGGGGGGGGGGGGGGGGGGGGGGGGGGGGGGGGGGGGGGGGGGGGGGGGGGGGGGGGGGGGGGGGGGGGGGGGGGGGGGGGGGGGGGGGGGGGGGGGGGGGGGGGGGGGGGGGGGGGGGGGGGGGGGGGGGGGGGGGGGGGGGGGGGGGGGGGGGGGGGGGGGGGGGGGGGGGGGGGGGGGGGGGGGGGGGGGGGGGGGGGGGGGGGGGGGGGGGGGGGGGGGGGGGGGGGGGGGGGGGGGGGGGGGGGGGGGGGGGGGGGGGGGGGGGGGGGGGGGGGGGGGGGGGGGGGGGGGGGGGGGGGGGGGGGGGGGGGGGGGGGGGGGGGGGGGGGGGGGGGGGGGGGGGGGGGGGGGGGGGGGGGGGGGGGGGGGGGGGGGGGGGGGGGGGGGGGGGGGGGGGGGGGGGGGGGGGGGGGGGGGGGGGGGGGGGGGGGGGGGGGGGGGGGGGGGGGGGGGGGGGGGGGGGGGGGGGGGGGGGGGGGGGGGGGGGGGGGGGGGGGGGGGGGGGGGGGGGGGGGGGGGGGGGGGGGGGGGGGGGGGGGGGGGGGGGGGGGGGGGGGGGGGGGGGGGGGGGGGGGGGGGGGGGGGGGGGGGGGGGGGGGGGGGGGGGGGGGGGGGGGGGGGGGGGGGGGGGGGGGGGGGGGGGGGGGGGGGGGGGGGGGGGGGGGGGGGGGGGGGGGGGGGGGGGGGGGGGGGGGGGGGGGGGGGGGGGGGGGGGGGGGGGGGGGGGGGGGGGGGGGGGGGGGGGGGGGGGGGGGGGGGGGGGGGGGGGGGGGGGGGGGGGGGGGGGGGGGGGGGGGGGGGGGGGGGGGGGGGGGGGGGGGGGGGGGGGGGGGGGGGGGGGGGGGGGGGGGGGGGGGGGGGGGGGGGGGGGGGGGGGGGGGGGGGGGGGGGGGGGGGGGGGGGGGGGGGGGGGGGGGGGGGGGGGGGGGGGGGGGGGGGGGGGGGGGGGGGGGGGGGGGGGGGGGGGGGGGGGGGGGGGGGGGGGGGGGGGGGGGGGGGGGGGGGGGGGGGGGGGGGGGGGGGGGGGGGGGGGGGGGGGGGGGGGGGGGGGGGGGGGGGGGGGGGGGGGGGGGGGGGGGGGGGGGGGGGGGGGGGGGGGGGGGGGGGGGGGGGGGGGGGGGGGGGGGGGGGGGGGGGGGGGGGGGGGGGGGGGGGGGGGGGGGGGGGGGGGGGGGGGGGGGGGGGGGGGGGGGGGGGGGGGGGGGGGGGGGGGGGGGGGGGGGGGGGGGGGGGGGGGGGGGGGGGGGGGGGGGGGGGGGGGGGGGGGGGGGGGGGGGGGGGGGGGGGGGGGGGGGGGGGGGGGGGGGGGGGGGGGGGGGGGGGGGGGGGGGGGGGGGGGGGGGGGGGGGGGGGGGGGGGGGGGGGGGGGGGGGGGGGGGGGGGGGGGGGGGGGGGGGGGGGGGGGGGGGGGGGGGGGGGGGGGGGGGGGGGGGGGGGGGGGGGGGGGGGGGGGGGGGGGGGGGGGGGGGGGGGGGGGGGGGGGGGGGGGGGGGGGGGGGGGGGGGGGGGGGGGGGGGGGGGGGGGGGGGGGGGGGGGGGGGGGGGGGGGGGGGGGGGGGGGGGGGGGGGGGGGGGGGGGGGGGGGGGGGGGGGGGGGGGGGGGGGGGGGGGGGGGGGGGGGGGGGGGGGGGGGGGGGGGGGGGGGGGGGGGGGGGGGGGGGGGGGGGGGGGGGGGGGGGGGGGGGGGGGGGGGGGGGGGGGGGGGGGGGGGGGGGGGGGGGGGGGGGGGGGGGGGGGGGGGGGGGGGGGGGGGGGGGGGGGGGGGGGGGGGGGGGGGGGGGGGGGGGGGGGGGGGGGGGGGGGGGGGGGGGGGGGGGGGGGGGGGGGGGGGGGGGGGGGGGGGGGGGGGGGGGGGGGGGGGGGGGGGGGGGGGGGGGGGGGGGGGGGGGGGGGGGGGGGGGGGGGGGGGGGGGGGGGGGGGGGGGGGGGGGGGGGGGGGGGGGGGGGGGGGGGGGGGGGGGGGGGGGGGGGGGGGGGGGGGGGGGGGGGGGGGGGGGGGGGGGGGGGGGGGGGGGGGGGGGGGGGGGGGGGGGGGGGGGGGGGGGGGGGGGGGGGGGGGGGGGGGGGGGGGGGGGGGGGGGGGGGGGGGGGGGGGGGGGGGGGGGGGGGGGGGGGGGGGGGGGGGGGGGGGGGGGGGGGGGGGGGGGGGGGGGGGGGGGGGGGGGGGGGGGGGGGGGGGGGGGGGGGGGGGGGGGGGGGGGGGGGGGGGGGGGGGGGGGGGGGGGGGGGGGGGGGGGGGGGGGGGGGGGGGGGGGGGGGGGGGGGGGGGGGGGGGGGGGGGGGGGGGGGGGGGGGGGGGGGGGGGGGGGGGGGGGGGGGGGGGGGGGGGGGGGGGGGGGGGGGGGGGGGGGGGGGGGGGGGGGGGGGGGGGGGGGGGGGGGGGGGGGGGGGGGGGGGGGGGGGGGGGGGGGGGGGGGGGGGGGGGGGGGGGGGGGGGGGGGGGGGGGGGGGGGGGGGGGGGGGGGGGGGGGGGGGGGGGGGGGGGGGGGGGGGGGGGGGGGGGGGGGGGGGGGGGGGGGGGGGGGGGGGGGGGGGGGGGGGGGGGGGGGGGGGGGGGGGGGGGGGGGGGGGGGGGGGGGGGGGGGGGGGGGGGGGGGGGGGGGGGGGGGGGGGGGGGGGGGGGGGGGGGGGGGGGGGGGGGGGGGGGGGGGGGGGGGGGGGGGGGGGGGGGGGGGGGGGGGGGGGGGGGGGGGGGGGGGGGGGGGGGGGGGGGGGGGGGGGGGGGGGGGGGGGGGGGGGGGGGGGGGGGGGGGGGGGGGGGGGGGGGGGGGGGGGGGGGGGGGGGGGGGGGGGGGGGGGGGGGGGGGGGGGGGGGGGGGGGGGGGGGGGGGGGGGGGGGGGGGGGGGGGGGGGGGGGGGGGGGGGGGGGGGGGGGGGGGGGGGGGGGGGGGGGGGGGGGGGGGGGGGGGGGGGGGGGGGGGGGGGGGGGGGGGGGGGGGGGGGGGGGGGGGGGGGGGGGGGGGGGGGGGGGGGGGGGGGGGGGGGGGGGGGGGGGGGGGGGGGGGGGGGGGGGGGGGGGGGGGGGGGGGGGGGGGGGGGGGGGGGGGGGGGGGGGGGGGGGGGGGGGGGGGGGGGGGGGGGGGGGGGGGGGGGGGGGGGGGGGGGGGGGGGGGGGGGGGGGGGGGGGGGGGGGGGGGGGGGGGGGGGGGGGGGGGGGGGGGGGGGGGGGGGGGGGGGGGGGGGGGGGGGGGGGGGGGGGGGGGGGGGGGGGGGGGGGGGGGGGGGGGGGGGGGGGGGGGGGGGGGGGGGGGGGGGGGGGGGGGGGGGGGGGGGGGGGGGGGGGGGGGGGGGGGGGGGGGGGGGGGGGGGGGGGGGGGGGGGGGGGGGGGGGGGGGGGGGGGGGGGGGGGGGGGGGGGGGGGGGGGGGGGGGGGGGGGGGGGGGGGGGGGGGGGGGGGGGGGGGGGGGGGGGGGGGGGGGGGGGGGGGGGGGGGGGGGGGGGGGGGGGGGGGGGGGGGGGGGGGGGGGGGGGGGGGGGGGGGGGGGGGGGGGGGGGGGGGGGGGGGGGGGGGGGGGGGGGGGGGGGGGGGGGGGGGGGGGGGGGGGGGGGGGGGGGGGGGGGGGGGGGGGGGGGGGGGGGGGGGGGGGGGGGGGGGGGGGGGGGGGGGGGGGGGGGGGGGGGGGGGGGGGGGGGGGGGGGGGGGGGGGGGGGGGGGGGGGGGGGGGGGGGGGGGGGGGGGGGGGGGGGGGGGGGGGGGGGGGGGGGGGGGGGGGGGGGGGGGGGGGGGGGGGGGGGGGGGGGGGGGGGGGGGGGGGGGGGGGGGGGGGGGGGGGGGGGGGGGGGGGGGGGGGGGGGGGGGGGGGGGGGGGGGGGGGGGGGGGGGGGGGGGGGGGGGGGGGGGGGGGGGGGGGGGGGGGGGGGGGGGGGGGGGGGGGGGGGGGGGGGGGGGGGGGGGGGGGGGGGGGGGGGGGGGGGGGGGGGGGGGGGGGGGGGGGGGGGGGGGGGGGGGGGGGGGGGGGGGGGGGGGGGGGGGGGGGGGGGGGGGGGGGGGGGGGGGGGGGGGGGGGGGGGGGGGGGGGGGGGGGGGGGGGGGGGGGGGGGGGGGGGGGGGGGGGGGGGGGGGGGGGGGGGGGGGGGGGGGGGGGGGGGGGGGGGGGGGGGGGGGGGGGGGGGGGGGGGGGGGGGGGGGGGGGGGGGGGGGGGGGGGGGGGGGGGGGGGGGGGGGGGGGGGGGGGGGGGGGGGGGGGGGGGGGGGGGGGGGGGGGGGGGGGGGGGGGGGGGGGGGGGGGGGGGGGGGGGGGGGGGGGGGGGGGGGGGGGGGGGGGGGGGGGGGGGGGGGGGGGGGGGGGGGGGGGGGGGGGGGGGGGGGGGGGGGGGGGGGGGGGGGGGGGGGGGGGGGGGGGGGGGGGGGGGGGGGGGGGGGGGGGGGGGGGGGGGGGGGGGGGGGGGGGGGGGGGGGGGGGGGGGGGGGGGGGGGGGGGGGGGGGGGGGGGGGGGGGGGGGGGGGGGGGGGGGGGGGGGGGGGGGGGGGGGGGGGGGGGGGGGGGGGGGGGGGGGGGGGGGGGGGGGGGGGGGGGGGGGGGGGGGGGGGGGGGGGGGGGGGGGGGGGGGGGGGGGGGGGGGGGGGGGGGGGGGGGGGGGGGGGGGGGGGGGGGGGGGGGGGGGGGGGGGGGGGGGGGGGGGGGGGGGGGGGGGGGGGGGGGGGGGGGGGGGGGGGGGGGGGGGGGGGGGGGGGGGGGGGGGGGGGGGGGGGGGGGGGGGGGGGGGGGGGGGGGGGGGGGGGGGGGGGGGGGGGGGGGGGGGGGGGGGGGGGGGGGGGGGGGGGGGGGGGGGGGGGGGGGGGGGGGGGGGGGGGGGGGGGGGGGGGGGGGGGGGGGGGGGGGGGGGGGGGGGGGGGGGGGGGGGGGGGGGGGGGGGGGGGGGGGGGGGGGGGGGGGGGGGGGGGGGGGGGGGGGGGGGGGGGGGGGGGGGGGGGGGGGGGGGGGGGGGGGGGGGGGGGGGGGGGGGGGGGGGGGGGGGGGGGGGGGGGGGGGGGGGGGGGGGGGGGGGGGGGGGGGGGGGGGGGGGGGGGGGGGGGGGGGGGGGGGGGGGGGGGGGGGGGGGGGGGGGGGGGGGGGGGGGGGGGGGGGGGGGGGGGGGGGGGGGGGGGGGGGGGGGGGGGGGGGGGGGGGGGGGGGGGGGGGGGGGGGGGGGGGGGGGGGGGGGGGGGGGGGGGGGGGGGGGGGGGGGGGGGGGGGGGGGGGGGGGGGGGGGGGGGGGGGGGGGGGGGGGGGGGGGGGGGGGGGGGGGGGGGGGGGGGGGGGGGGGGGGGGGGGGGGGGGGGGGGGGGGGGGGGGGGGGGGGGGGGGGGGGGGGGGGGGGGGGGGGGGGGGGGGGGGGGGGGGGGGGGGGGGGGGGGGGGGGGGGGGGGGGGGGGGGGGGGGGGGGGGGGGGGGGGGGGGGGGGGGGGGGGGGGGGGGGGGGGGGGGGGGGGGGGGGGGGGGGGGGGGGGGGGGGGGGGGGGGGGGGGGGGGGGGGGGGGGGGGGGGGGGGGGGGGGGGGGGGGGGGGGGGGGGGGGGGGGGGGGGGGGGGGGGGGGGGGGGGGGGGGGGGGGGGGGGGGGGGGGGGGGGGGGGGGGGGGGGGGGGGGGGGGGGGGGGGGGGGGGGGGGGGGGGGGGGGGGGGGGGGGGGGGGGGGGGGGGGGGGGGGGGGGGGGGGGGGGGGGGGGGGGGGGGGGGGGGGGGGGGGGGGGGGGGGGGGGGGGGGGGGGGGGGGGGGGGGGGGGGGGGGGGGGGGGGGGGGGGGGGGGGGGGGGGGGGGGGGGGGGGGGGGGGGGGGGGGGGGGGGGGGGGGGGGGGGGGGGGGGGGGGGGGGGGGGGGGGGGGGGGGGGGGGGGGGGGGGGGGGGGGGGGGGGGGGGGGGGGGGGGGGGGGGGGGGGGGGGGGGGGGGGGGGGGGGGGGGGGGGGGGGGGGGGGGGGGGGGGGGGGGGGGGGGGGGGGGGGGGGGGGGGGGGGGGGGGGGGGGGGGGGGGGGGGGGGGGGGGGGGGGGGGGGGGGGGGGGGGGGGGGGGGGGGGGGGGGGGGGGGGGGGGGGGGGGGGGGGGGGGGGGGGGGGGGGGGGGGGGGGGGGGGGGGGGGGGGGGGGGGGGGGGGGGGGGGGGGGGGGGGGGGGGGGGGGGGGGGGGGGGGGGGGGGGGGGGGGGGGGGGGGGGGGGGGGGGGGGGGGGGGGGGGGGGGGGGGGGGGGGGGGGGGGGGGGGGGGGGGGGGGGGGGGGGGGGGGGGGGGGGGGGGGGGGGGGGGGGGGGGGGGGGGGGGGGGGGGGGGGGGGGGGGGGGGGGGGGGGGGGGGGGGGGGGGGGGGGGGGGGGGGGGGGGGGGGGGGGGGGGGGGGGGGGGGGGGGGGGGGGGGGGGGGGGGGGGGGGGGGGGGGGGGGGGGGGGGGGGGGGGGGGGGGGGGGGGGGGGGGGGGGGGGGGGGGGGGGGGGGGGGGGGGGGGGGGGGGGGGGGGGGGGGGGGGGGGGGGGGGGGGGGGGGGGGGGGGGGGGGGGGGGGGGGGGGGGGGGGGGGGGGGGGGGGGGGGGGGGGGGGGGGGGGGGGGGGGGGGGGGGGGGGGGGGGGGGGGGGGGGGGGGGGGGGGGGGGGGGGGGGGGGGGGGGGGGGGGGGGGGGGGGGGGGGGGGGGGGGGGGGGGGGGGGGGGGGGGGGGGGGGGGGGGGGGGGGGGGGGGGGGGGGGGGGGGGGGGGGGGGGGGGGGGGGGGGGGGGGGGGGGGGGGGGGGGGGGGGGGGGGGGGGGGGGGGGGGGGGGGGGGGGGGGGGGGGGGGGGGGGGGGGGGGGGGGGGGGGGGGGGGGGGGGGGGGGGGGGGGGGGGGGGGGGGGGGGGGGGGGGGGGGGGGGGGGGGGGGGGGGGGGGGGGGGGGGGGGGGGGGGGGGGGGGGGGGGGGGGGGGGGGGGGGGGGGGGGGGGGGGGGGGGGGGGGGGGGGGGGGGGGGGGGGGGGGGGGGGGGGGGGGGGGGGGGGGGGGGGGGGGGGGGGGGGGGGGGGGGGGGGGGGGGGGGGGGGGGGGGGGGGGGGGGGGGGGGGGGGGGGGGGGGGGGGGGGGGGGGGGGGGGGGGGGGGGGGGGGGGGGGGGGGGGGGGGGGGGGGGGGGGGGGGGGGGGGGGGGGGGGGGGGGGGGGGGGGGGGGGGGGGGGGGGGGGGGGGGGGGGGGGGGGGGGGGGGGGGGGGGGGGGGGGGGGGGGGGGGGGGGGGGGGGGGGGGGGGGGGGGGGGGGGGGGGGGGGGGGGGGGGGGGGGGGGGGGGGGGGGGGGGGGGGGGGGGGGGGGGGGGGGGGGGGGGGGGGGGGGGGGGGGGGGGGGGGGGGGGGGGGGGGGGGGGGGGGGGGGGGGGGGGGGGGGGGGGGGGGGGGGGGGGGGGGGGGGGGGGGGGGGGGGGGGGGGGGGGGGGGGGGGGGGGGGGGGGGGGGGGGGGGGGGGGGGGGGGGGGGGGGGGGGGGGGGGGGGGGGGGGGGGGGGGGGGGGGGGGGGGGGGGGGGGGGGGGGGGGGGGGGGGGGGGGGGGGGGGGGGGGGGGGGGGGGGGGGGGGGGGGGGGGGGGGGGGGGGGGGGGGGGGGGGGGGGGGGGGGGGGGGGGGGGGGGGGGGGGGGGGGGGGGGGGGGGGGGGGGGGGGGGGGGGGGGGGGGGGGGGGGGGGGGGGGGGGGGGGGGGGGGGGGGGGGGGGGGGGGGGGGGGGGGGGGGGGGGGGGGGGGGGGGGGGGGGGGGGGGGGGGGGGGGGGGGGGGGGGGGGGGGGGGGGGGGGGGGGGGGGGGGGGGGGGGGGGGGGGGGGGGGGGGGGGGGGGGGGGGGGGGGGGGGGGGGGGGGGGGGGGGGGGGGGGGGGGGGGGGGGGGGGGGGGGGGGGGGGGGGGGGGGGGGGGGGGGGGGGGGGGGGGGGGGGGGGGGGGGGGGGGGGGGGGGGGGGGGGGGGGGGGGGGGGGGGGGGGGGGGGGGGGGGGGGGGGGGGGGGGGGGGGGGGGGGGGGGGGGGGGGGGGGGGGGGGGGGGGGGGGGGGGGGGGGGGGGGGGGGGGGGGGGGGGGGGGGGGGGGGGGGGGGGGGGGGGGGGGGGGGGGGGGGGGGGGGGGGGGGGGGGGGGGGGGGGGGGGGGGGGGGGGGGGGGGGGGGGGGGGGGGGGGGGGGGGGGGGGGGGGGGGGGGGGGGGGGGGGGGGGGGGGGGGGGGGGGGGGGGGGGGGGGGGGGGGGGGGGGGGGGGGGGGGGGGGGGGGGGGGGGGGGGGGGGGGGGGGGGGGGGGGGGGGGGGGGGGGGGGGGGGGGGGGGGGGGGGGGGGGGGGGGGGGGGGGGGGGGGGGGGGGGGGGGGGGGGGGGGGGGGGGGGGGGGGGGGGGGGGGGGGGGGGGGGGGGGGGGGGGGGGGGGGGGGGGGGGGGGGGGGGGGGGGGGGGGGGGGGGGGGGGGGGGGGGGGGGGGGGGGGGGGGGGGGGGGGGGGGGGGGGGGGGGGGGGGGGGGGGGGGGGGGGGGGGGGGGGGGGGGGGGGGGGGGGGGGGGGGGGGGGGGGGGGGGGGGGGGGGGGGGGGGGGGGGGGGGGGGGGGGGGGGGGGGGGGGGGGGGGGGGGGGGGGGGGGGGGGGGGGGGGGGGGGGGGGGGGGGGGGGGGGGGGGGGGGGGGGGGGGGGGGGGGGGGGGGGGGGGGGGGGGGGGGGGGGGGGGGGGGGGGGGGGGGGGGGGGGGGGGGGGGGGGGGGGGGGGGGGGGGGGGGGGGGGGGGGGGGGGGGGGGGGGGGGGGGGGGGGGGGGGGGGGGGGGGGGGGGGGGGGGGGGGGGGGGGGGGGGGGGGGGGGGGGGGGGGGGGGGGGGGGGGGGGGGGGGGGGGGGGGGGGGGGGGGGGGGGGGGGGGGGGGGGGGGGGGGGGGGGGGGGGGGGGGGGGGGGGGGGGGGGGGGGGGGGGGGGGGGGGGGGGGGGGGGGGGGGGGGGGGGGGGGGGGGGGGGGGGGGGGGGGGGGGGGGGGGGGGGGGGGGGGGGGGGGGGGGGGGGGGGGGGGGGGGGGGGGGGGGGGGGGGGGGGGGGGGGGGGGGGGGGGGGGGGGGGGGGGGGGGGGGGGGGGGGGGGGGGGGGGGGGGGGGGGGGGGGGGGGGGGGGGGGGGGGGGGGGGGGGGGGGGGGGGGGGGGGGGGGGGGGGGGGGGGGGGGGGGGGGGGGGGGGGGGGGGGGGGGGGGGGGGGGGGGGGGGGGGGGGGGGGGGGGGGGGGGGGGGGGGGGGGGGGGGGGGGGGGGGGGGGGGGGGGGGGGGGGGGGGGGGGGGGGGGGGGGGGGGGGGGGGGGGGGGGGGGGGGGGGGGGGGGGGGGGGGGGGGGGGGGGGGGGGGGGGGGGGGGGGGGGGGGGGGGGGGGGGGGGGGGGGGGGGGGGGGGGGGGGGGGGGGGGGGGGGGGGGGGGGGGGGGGGGGGGGGGGGGGGGGGGGGGGGGGGGGGGGGGGGGGGGGGGGGGGGGGGGGGGGGGGGGGGGGGGGGGGGGGGGGGGGGGGGGGGGGGGGGGGGGGGGGGGGGGGGGGGGGGGGGGGGGGGGGGGGGGGGGGGGGGGGGGGGGGGGGGGGGGGGGGGGGGGGGGGGGGGGGGGGGGGGGGGGGGGGGGGGGGGGGGGGGGGGGGGGGGGGGGGGGGGGGGGGGGGGGGGGGGGGGGGGGGGGGGGGGGGGGGGGGGGGGGGGGGGGGGGGGGGGGGGGGGGGGGGGGGGGGGGGGGGGGGGGGGGGGGGGGGGGGGGGGGGGGGGGGGGGGGGGGGGGGGGGGGGGGGGGGGGGGGGGGGGGGGGGGGGGGGGGGGGGGGGGGGGGGGGGGGGGGGGGGGGGGGGGGGGGGGGGGGGGGGGGGGGGGGGGGGGGGGGGGGGGGGGGGGGGGGGGGGGGGGGGGGGGGGGGGGGGGGGGGGGGGGGGGGGGGGGGGGGGGGGGGGGGGGGGGGGGGGGGGGGGGGGGGGGGGGGGGGGGGGGGGGGGGGGGGGGGGGGGGGGGGGGGGGGGGGGGGGGGGGGGGGGGGGGGGGGGGGGGGGGGGGGGGGGGGGGGGGGGGGGGGGGGGGGGGGGGGGGGGGGGGGGGGGGGGGGGGGGGGGGGGGGGGGGGGGGGGGGGGGGGGGGGGGGGGGGGGGGGGGGGGGGGGGGGGGGGGGGGGGGGGGGGGGGGGGGGGGGGGGGGGGGGGGGGGGGGGGGGGGGGGGGGGGGGGGGGGGGGGGGGGGGGGGGGGGGGGGGGGGGGGGGGGGGGGGGGGGGGGGGGGGGGGGGGGGGGGGGGGGGGGGGGGGGGGGGGGGGGGGGGGGGGGGGGGGGGGGGGGGGGGGGGGGGGGGGGGGGGGGGGGGGGGGGGGGGGGGGGGGGGGGGGGGGGGGGGGGGGGGGGGGGGGGGGGGGGGGGGGGGGGGGGGGGGGGGGGGGGGGGGGGGGGGGGGGGGGGGGGGGGGGGGGGGGGGGGGGGGGGGGGGGGGGGGGGGGGGGGGGGGGGGGGGGGGGGGGGGGGGGGGGGGGGGGGGGGGGGGGGGGGGGGGGGGGGGGGGGGGGGGGGGGGGGGGGGGGGGGGGGGGGGGGGGGGGGGGGGGGGGGGGGGGGGGGGGGGGGGGGGGGGGGGGGGGGGGGGGGGGGGGGGGGGGGGGGGGGGGGGGGGGGGGGGGGGGGGGGGGGGGGGGGGGGGGGGGGGGGGGGGGGGGGGGGGGGGGGGGGGGGGGGGGGGGGGGGGGGGGGGGGGGGGGGGGGGGGGGGGGGGGGGGGGGGGGGGGGGGGGGGGGGGGGGGGGGGGGGGGGGGGGGGGGGGGGGGGGGGGGGGGGGGGGGGGGGGGGGGGGGGGGGGGGGGGGGGGGGGGGGGGGGGGGGGGGGGGGGGGGGGGGGGGGGGGGGGGGGGGGGGGGGGGGGGGGGGGGGGGGGGGGGGGGGGGGGGGGGGGGGGGGGGGGGGGGGGGGGGGGGGGGGGGGGGGGGGGGGGGGGGGGGGGGGGGGGGGGGGGGGGGGGGGGGGGGGGGGGGGGGGGGGGGGGGGGGGGGGGGGGGGGGGGGGGGGGGGGGGGGGGGGGGGGGGGGGGGGGGGGGGGGGGGGGGGGGGGGGGGGGGGGGGGGGGGGGGGGGGGGGGGGGGGGGGGGGGGGGGGGGGGGGGGGGGGGGGGGGGGGGGGGGGGGGGGGGGGGGGGGGGGGGGGGGGGGGGGGGGGGGGGGGGGGGGGGGGGGGGGGGGGGGGGGGGGGGGGGGGGGGGGGGGGGGGGGGGGGGGGGGGGGGGGGGGGGGGGGGGGGGGGGGGGGGGGGGGGGGGGGGGGGGGGGGGGGGGGGGGGGGGGGGGGGGGGGGGGGGGGGGGGGGGGGGGGGGGGGGGGGGGGGGGGGGGGGGGGGGGGGGGGGGGGGGGGGGGGGGGGGGGGGGGGGGGGGGGGGGGGGGGGGGGGGGGGGGGGGGGGGGGGGGGGGGGGGGGGGGGGGGGGGGGGGGGGGGGGGGGGGGGGGGGGGGGGGGGGGGGGGGGGGGGGGGGGGGGGGGGGGGGGGGGGGGGGGGGGGGGGGGGGGGGGGGGGGGGGGGGGGGGGGGGGGGGGGGGGGGGGGGGGGGGGGGGGGGGGGGGGGGGGGGGGGGGGGGGGGGGGGGGGGGGGGGGGGGGGGGGGGGGGGGGGGGGGGGGGGGGGGGGGGGGGGGGGGGGGGGGGGGGGGGGGGGGGGGGGGGGGGGGGGGGGGGGGGGGGGGGGGGGGGGGGGGGGGGGGGGGGGGGGGGGGGGGGGGGGGGGGGGGGGGGGGGGGGGGGGGGGGGGGGGGGGGGGGGGGGGGGGGGGGGGGGGGGGGGGGGGGGGGGGGGGGGGGGGGGGGGGGGGGGGGGGGGGGGGGGGGGGGGGGGGGGGGGGGGGGGGGGGGGGGGGGGGGGGGGGGGGGGGGGGGGGGGGGGGGGGGGGGGGGGGGGGGGGGGGGGGGGGGGGGGGGGGGGGGGGGGGGGGGGGGGGGGGGGGGGGGGGGGGGGGGGGGGGGGGGGGGGGGGGGGGGGGGGGGGGGGGGGGGGGGGGGGGGGGGGGGGGGGGGGGGGGGGGGGGGGGGGGGGGGGGGGGGGGGGGGGGGGGGGGGGGGGGGGGGGGGGGGGGGGGGGGGGGGGGGGGGGGGGGGGGGGGGGGGGGGGGGGGGGGGGGGGGGGGGGGGGGGGGGGGGGGGGGGGGGGGGGGGGGGGGGGGGGGGGGGGGGGGGGGGGGGGGGGGGGGGGGGGGGGGGGGGGGGGGGGGGGGGGGGGGGGGGGGGGGGGGGGGGGGGGGGGGGGGGGGGGGGGGGGGGGGGGGGGGGGGGGGGGGGGGGGGGGGGGGGGGGGGGGGGGGGGGGGGGGGGGGGGGGGGGGGGGGGGGGGGGGGGGGGGGGGGGGGGGGGGGGGGGGGGGGGGGGGGGGGGGGGGGGGGGGGGGGGGGGGGGGGGGGGGGGGGGGGGGGGGGGGGGGGGGGGGGGGGGGGGGGGGGGGGGGGGGGGGGGGGGGGGGGGGGGGGGGGGGGGGGGGGGGGGGGGGGGGGGGGGGGGGGGGGGGGGGGGGGGGGGGGGGGGGGGGGGGGGGGGGGGGGGGGGGGGGGGGGGGGGGGGGGGGGGGGGGGGGGGGGGGGGGGGGGGGGGGGGGGGGGGGGGGGGGGGGGGGGGGGGGGGGGGGGGGGGGGGGGGGGGGGGGGGGGGGGGGGGGGGGGGGGGGGGGGGGGGGGGGGGGGGGGGGGGGGGGGGGGGGGGGGGGGGGGGGGGGGGGGGGGGGGGGGGGGGGGGGGGGGGGGGGGGGGGGGGGGGGGGGGGGGGGGGGGGGGGGGGGGGGGGGGGGGGGGGGGGGGGGGGGGGGGGGGGGGGGGGGGGGGGGGGGGGGGGGGGGGGGGGGGGGGGGGGGGGGGGGGGGGGGGGGGGGGGGGGGGGGGGGGGGGGGGGGGGGGGGGGGGGGGGGGGGGGGGGGGGGGGGGGGGGGGGGGGGGGGGGGGGGGGGGGGGGGGGGGGGGGGGGGGGGGGGGGGGGGGGGGGGGGGGGGGGGGGGGGGGGGGGGGGGGGGGGGGGGGGGGGGGGGGGGGGGGGGGGGGGGGGGGGGGGGGGGGGGGGGGGGGGGGGGGGGGGGGGGGGGGGGGGGGGGGGGGGGGGGGGGGGGGGGGGGGGGGGGGGGGGGGGGGGGGGGGGGGGGGGGGGGGGGGGGGGGGGGGGGGGGGGGGGGGGGGGGGGGGGGGGGGGGGGGGGGGGGGGGGGGGGGGGGGGGGGGGGGGGGGGGGGGGGGGGGGGGGGGGGGGGGGGGGGGGGGGGGGGGGGGGGGGGGGGGGGGGGGGGGGGGGGGGGGGGGGGGGGGGGGGGGGGGGGGGGGGGGGGGGGGGGGGGGGGGGGGGGGGGGGGGGGGGGGGGGGGGGGGGGGGGGGGGGGGGGGGGGGGGGGGGGGGGGGGGGGGGGGGGGGGGGGGGGGGGGGGGGGGGGGGGGGGGGGGGGGGGGGGGGGGGGGGGGGGGGGGGGGGGGGGGGGGGGGGGGGGGGGGGGGGGGGGGGGGGGGGGGGGGGGGGGGGGGGGGGGGGGGGGGGGGGGGGGGGGGGGGGGGGGGGGGGGGGGGGGGGGGGGGGGGGGGGGGGGGGGGGGGGGGGGGGGGGGGGGGGGGGGGGGGGGGGGGGGGGGGGGGGGGGGGGGGGGGGGGGGGGGGGGGGGGGGGGGGGGGGGGGGGGGGGGGGGGGGGGGGGGGGGGGGGGGGGGGGGGGGGGGGGGGGGGGGGGGGGGGGGGGGGGGGGGGGGGGGGGGGGGGGGGGGGGGGGGGGGGGGGGGGGGGGGGGGGGGGGGGGGGGGGGGGGGGGGGGGGGGGGGGGGGGGGGGGGGGGGGGGGGGGGGGGGGGGGGGGGGGGGGGGGGGGGGGGGGGGGGGGGGGGGGGGGGGGGGGGGGGGGGGGGGGGGGGGGGGGGGGGGGGGGGGGGGGGGGGGGGGGGGGGGGGGGGGGGGGGGGGGGGGGGGGGGGGGGGGGGGGGGGGGGGGGGGGGGGGGGGGGGGGGGGGGGGGGGGGGGGGGGGGGGGGGGGGGGGGGGGGGGGGGGGGGGGGGGGGGGGGGGGGGGGGGGGGGGGGGGGGGGGGGGGGGGGGGGGGGGGGGGGGGGGGGGGGGGGGGGGGGGGGGGGGGGGGGGGGGGGGGGGGGGGGGGGGGGGGGGGGGGGGGGGGGGGGGGGGGGGGGGGGGGGGGGGGGGGGGGGGGGGGGGGGGGGGGGGGGGGGGGGGGGGGGGGGGGGGGGGGGGGGGGGGGGGGGGGGGGGGGGGGGGGGGGGGGGGGGGGGGGGGGGGGGGGGGGGGGGGGGGGGGGGGGGGGGGGGGGGGGGGGGGGGGGGGGGGGGGGGGGGGGGGGGGGGGGGGGGGGGGGGGGGGGGGGGGGGGGGGGGGGGGGGGGGGGGGGGGGGGGGGGGGGGGGGGGGGGGGGGGGGGGGGGGGGGGGGGGGGGGGGGGGGGGGGGGGGGGGGGGGGGGGGGGGGGGGGGGGGGGGGGGGGGGGGGGGGGGGGGGGGGGGGGGGGGGGGGGGGGGGGGGGGGGGGGGGGGGGGGGGGGGGGGGGGGGGGGGGGGGGGGGGGGGGGGGGGGGGGGGGGGGGGGGGGGGGGGGGGGGGGGGGGGGGGGGGGGGGGGGGGGGGGGGGGGGGGGGGGGGGGGGGGGGGGGGGGGGGGGGGGGGGGGGGGGGGGGGGGGGGGGGGGGGGGGGGGGGGGGGGGGGGGGGGGGGGGGGGGGGGGGGGGGGGGGGGGGGGGGGGGGGGGGGGGGGGGGGGGGGGGGGGGGGGGGGGGGGGGGGGGGGGGGGGGGGGGGGGGGGGGGGGGGGGGGGGGGGGGGGGGGGGGGGGGGGGGGGGGGGGGGGGGGGGGGGGGGGGGGGGGGGGGGGGGGGGGGGGGGGGGGGGGGGGGGGGGGGGGGGGGGGGGGGGGGGGGGGGGGGGGGGGGGGGGGGGGGGGGGGGGGGGGGGGGGGGGGGGGGGGGGGGGGGGGGGGGGGGGGGGGGGGGGGGGGGGGGGGGGGGGGGGGGGGGGGGGGGGGGGGGGGGGGGGGGGGGGGGGGGGGGGGGGGGGGGGGGGGGGGGGGGGGGGGGGGGGGGGGGGGGGGGGGGGGGGGGGGGGGGGGGGGGGGGGGGGGGGGGGGGGGGGGGGGGGGGGGGGGGGGGGGGGGGGGGGGGGGGGGGGGGGGGGGGGGGGGGGGGGGGGGGGGGGGGGGGGGGGGGGGGGGGGGGGGGGGGGGGGGGGGGGGGGGGGGGGGGGGGGGGGGGGGGGGGGGGGGGGGGGGGGGGGGGGGGGGGGGGGGGGGGGGGGGGGGGGGGGGGGGGGGGGGGGGGGGGGGGGGGGGGGGGGGGGGGGGGGGGGGGGGGGGGGGGGGGGGGGGGGGGGGGGGGGGGGGGGGGGGGGGGGGGGGGGGGGGGGGGGGGGGGGGGGGGGGGGGGGGGGGGGGGGGGGGGGGGGGGGGGGGGGGGGGGGGGGGGGGGGGGGGGGGGGGGGGGGGGGGGGGGGGGGGGGGGGGGGGGGGGGGGGGGGGGGGGGGGGGGGGGGGGGGGGGGGGGGGGGGGGGGGGGGGGGGGGGGGGGGGGGGGGGGGGGGGGGGGGGGGGGGGGGGGGGGGGGGGGGGGGGGGGGGGGGGGGGGGGGGGGGGGGGGGGGGGGGGGGGGGGGGGGGGGGGGGGGGGGGGGGGGGGGGGGGGGGGGGGGGGGGGGGGGGGGGGGGGGGGGGGGGGGGGGGGGGGGGGGGGGGGGGGGGGGGGGGGGGGGGGGGGGGGGGGGGGGGGGGGGGGGGGGGGGCTTCCCCCATACTTTCTTGTGTGGATTTTGTTACTCTTGGGTGTTTGAGCACCTTAGACGGTTGAGATCACCTCGGAGCCACATTCCATTGTGGTGAAGCTTCGTGGTTTTGTTGGGAGCCTCCAATTAAGTTGTGGAGAGAGCCCCAACCTTGTTTTTAAAGGTTCGGTCGCCGCCATCAAGGGCACCAATAGTGGAATCACGGCATCTCACATTGTGTGAGGGCGTGAGGAGAATACGGTGGCCCTAGTGGCTTCTTGTGGAGCATTGTGCCTCCACACCGCTCCAACAGAGACGTACTTCCTCTCAAAGGGAAGGAACTTCAGCAACACATCCTCGTCTCCACCGTCTCCACTCTTGGTTATCTCGTTCCTTTATTTGAGCGAGCTTACTTGTTTCATATCTCTTGCTTGCTTGTGTACCTATCCTCGGTGCATCATATAGGTTGCTCACCTAGTTGCATATCTAGACAACCTACTTTGATGCAAAGTTTAAATTGTTAAAGAAAAGCTAAAAATTGTTAGTTGCCTATTCACCCCCCCTCTAGTCAACCATATCGATCCTTTCAGTTGGTATCAGAGCCTCGTCTCTTTATTAAGGACTTTACCGTCCAAAGAGTATGGTTGATACCGTAGACGGTGTGGAGGAACACTCCGGTGTGAATCCGATCTCGTCTACGGGAGATGGGGGAACTTCGATCTCTCATGAGGAGTTCAATGTGGCCTTGGAGACATTGAAAACCTCCATGACGACCGAAGTCAAAAGCATGTTTACTAAATTTCTTGAGGGGCTTAAACAATCCACCGCACCGTTGAAAGTGGGTGATCCCGCCAACAAGGTGACGGATGCTATCCCCGACAAGGGGGAAGCTAGTAGTGAAAAGGCTCCTTCTTCTAGTGGCAAGAATGGCACCGGCATCTTTGCCCATGTGGAACCACCACTTGTTTATGGTGGACCGGTTCCTTCCAGTCATTTGAATCATGCCGGTCCCCCCCCTAAGATTGTGAAAAATGAGGATTTTGATTCTTGGGTTTACCGCTTTAAATGTCATTTAAGTCATGTGAACACTAACCTTTGGAGAATCATTGAAGAAGGTTTCTGTCCACATGATCCAAGCAACTTCACTCCTCGAGAAGCCGCGGACAATCAATTCAATGAGAATGCTCTCTTCATCATTCAAGATGCAATTCCACCTGAAGACCTACCTCATCTTCGTCCTTTCACCTTGGCCAAAGATGCATGGCATTGTGTCGTGTCTCTCTACCGGGGAAGCGCAAGCATTTAACGCTCCAACTATGAAGTGGTACAAGATGAGGCCGATGAGTTTGCAATGAAGGAAGATGAAGAACCTCATGAGCTCTATCGGAGAGTAACCAAACTCGCGGTCTCACTACGAGATCACGGGAGCAAGGACACGGATGACAATTGGATCAAGTGCAAATTCCTCAAGGCAATGATGCCCTATCACAAGGCCATGTCCTCCGTCATTCGTCAAAGACCGGACTTCCACACTTTGACCTCAAGCGAAGTGTTGGATGAGTTTGTGGCCATAAACATTTTGGACAAGACCGCCGACAATGCGGTGCTCCGTTCTCAACGGGCAAAGAAGCCTAACCTTGCATTGAAGGCCAAGCTCATCGTGGAAGACGAGTCACTCACCAGCTTTGCTCGAGCGGTTGTACCGCTGCCCCCGGGCGGTGGTACCGCCACCATGCTCTGCAACAGCTGGGGCGGTGGCTCCGTCCATGCACCGCTCAAGTACCGCTCTCGCTTCTGGTTTGATGCGGTTCTTGGGTGGTAGTGGCCCGGTTGGTCCGGTCATTCCACGGTGACCGGTACCACCGGTGGTCTGAGCGGTTCTTCCGCTCAGTACTTAGCCGCCCAAGAGCTCAAGGCCATGCGGTTGTTCCAGCTAGGCACCGCCCAAGTACCGGTCAAGCTCCTGTTTTGATGCGGTGGTTGTGCGGTAGCCAGGCGGTTAGTCCGGTTATTTTTCTTAGCCGGTACTACCGCCCGCCTATCCGGTTCTACCGCTTGGTAGGGTTCTGCAGTTACACCGTGAGTCCCGGTTGTACCGGGACGAGGACCGGTTGTACCGCTGCAGTGCAAAAAACGCAGTAACGGTTGGAAATGTGGGGTGACTATTTAAGGGGACTTCTCCCACCTACCACTCCCACCTTTGACATCTCTCACTCCACCATTAATACCCTTCAAGATCTCTTGCCCGATCTCTCTCTCTAGCCACTCAAACTTGTTGATTTGCTAGGGAGGGGGGGGGGGGGGGGGGGGGGGGGGGGGGGGGGGGGGGGGGGGGGGGGGGGGGGGGGGGGGGGGGGGGGGGGGGGGGGGGGGGGGGGGGGGGGGGGGGGGGGGGGGGGGGGGGGGGGGGGGGGGGGGGGGGGGGGGGGGGGGGGGGGGGGGGGGGGGGGGGGGGGGGGGGGGGGGGGGGGGGGGGGGGGGGGGGGGGGGGGGGGGGGGGGGGGGGGGGGGGGGGGGGGGGGGGGGGGGGGGGGGGGGGGGGGGGGGGGGGGGGGGGGGGGGGGGGGGGGGGGGGGGGGGGGGGGGGGGGGGGGGGGGGGGGGGGGGGGGGGGGGGGGGGGGGGGGGGGGGGGGGGGGGGGGGGGGGGGGGGGGGGGGGGGGGGGGGGGGGGGGGGGGGGGGGGGGGGGGGGGGGGGGGGGGGGGGGGGGGGGGGGGGGGGGGGGGGGGGGGGGGGGGGGGGGGGGGGGGGGGGGGGGGGGGGGGGGGGGGGGGGGGGGGGGGGGGGGGGGGGGGGGGGGGGGGGGGGGGGGGGGGGGGGGGGGGGGGGGGGGGGGGGGGGGGGGGGGGGGGGGGGGGGGGGGGGGGGGGGGGGGGGGGGGGGGGGGGGGGGGGGGGGGGGGGGGGGGGGGGGGGGGGGGGGGGGGGGGGGGGGGGGGGGGGGGGGGGGGGGGGGGGGGGGGGGGGGGGGGGGGGGGGGGGGGGGGGGGGGGGGGGGGGGGGGGGGGGGGGGGGGGGGGGGGGGGGGGGGGGGGGGGGGGGGGGGGGGGGGGGGGGGGGGGGGGGGGGGGGGGGGGGGGGGGGGGGGGGGGGGGGGGGGGGGGGGGGGGGGGGGGGGGGGGGGGGGGGGGGGGGGGGGGGGGGGGGGGGGGGGGGGGGGGGGGGGGGGGGGGGGGGGGGGGGGGGGGGGGGGGGGGGGGGGGGGGGGGGGGGGGGGGGGGGGGGGGGGGGGGGGGGGGGGGGGGGGGGGGGGGGGGGGGGGGGGGGGGGGGGGGGGGGGGGGGGGGGGGGGGGGGGGGGGGGGGGGGGGGGGGGGGGGGGGGGGGGGGGGGGGGGGGGGGGGGGGGGGGGGGGGGGGGGGGGGGGGGGGGGGGGGGGGGGGGGGGGGGGGGGGGGGGGGGGGGGGGGGGGGGGGGGGGGGGGGGGGGGGGGGGGGGGGGGGGGGGGGGGGGGGGGGGGGGGGGGGGGGGGGGGGGGGGGGGGGGGGGGGGGGGGGGGGGGGGGGGGGGGGGGGGGGGGGGGGGGGGGGGGGGGGGGGGGGGGGGGGGGGGGGGGGGGGGGGGGGGGGGGGGGGGGGGGGGGGGGGGGGGGGGGGGGGGGGGGGGGGGGGGGGGGGGGGGGGGGGGGGGGGGGGGGGGGGGGGGGGGGGGGGGGGGGGGGGGGGGGGGGGGGGGGGGGGGGGGGGGGGGGGGGGGGGGGGGGGGGGGGGGGGGGGGGGGGGGGGGGGGGGGGGGGGGGGGGGGGGGGGGGGGGGGGGGGGGGGGGGGGGGGGGGGGGGGGGGGGGGGGGGGGGGGGGGGGGGGGGGGGGGGGGGGGGGGGGGGGGGGGGGGGGGGGGGGGGGGGGGGACAACAACAACAACAACAACAACAACAACACGACAACGACGACAACGACGAAAACGACAACAACGACAACAACAACAACAATAACAACAACAAATACAAGCAACAACAACAACAACAACAAATGCAAGCAACAACAACAACAACAACAAATGCAAGCAAATGATACAACACAATAATAGCTTGCACAAAGTAAAGGAAAGAGATAACCACAAGTGGAACCGGTGGATACGAGGATGTGTTACTGAAGTTCCTTCCCTTTGGGGGAAGTACGTCTCCGTTGGAGCAGTGTGGAGGCACAATGCTCCCCAAGAAGCCACTAGGGCCACCGTATTCTCCTCACGCCCTCACACAATGCGAGATGTCGTGATTCCACTAGTGGTTCCCTTGAAGGCGGCAACCGAACCTTTACAAACAAGGTTGGGGCTCTCTCCACAACCGAATTGGAGGCTCCCAACGAAACCACGAAGCTTCACCATAATGGAATATTGCTCCGAGGTGACCTCAACCATCTAGGGTGCTCAAACACCCAAGAGTAACAAAATCCACACAAGAAAGTATGGGGAATCGAATATCCTTTGGTGGAAATGCATATCTAGGTCTCCTCCTTCAATCCCTATCAAATCAACAAGTTTGAGTGGCTAGAGAGAGAGACCGGGCTAGATAGCTTGAAAGGCATTAATGGTGGAGAGAGAGAGGTAAGAGGTGAAGAGGGTAGGTGGAAGAACCCCCTTTATATAGGAAACCCAAAGATCCAACCGTTACAGCAGTTTTTAGACTGCAGCGATACAACTGCTTCTCTCCCAGGTACAATTGGGAATCACGGGTAAGTTGCTGAAACCCTAGCAGGCGGCACAACCGGACGCCAGAGCGGTAGTACCGGTTATTAGGAATAACCGGACCAACCGCTTCCCTACCGCTCAACAACCGCCTTGGACCAGAGGGGAGTCACCCCCGTGGGCGGTGGTCGAGCGGTAGTGCCCCGAAACAACGGCCTACTCCTGGTGCACGGGGTGGCTAAGTCCCGAGCGGTACAATCGCTCGGACACCCTGTAGTATCGGTATGCTGAGCACAACCAGGAAAACCGGGCCACCACTGCCCAAGTACCGCCCCATCACAGAAGCCAGTCTGGTGGTTGGGCGGTACCCGGATGGTACAACCACCCATAGCACCACACTAGGGTTCTTCAAGTGGGATGGCGGTACCACCGCCCTAGGGCGGCGGTACAATCACTTGGGAGGAACCTGGGAGGTGCAACCCCAGCGTATCACCCCTGGGGCGGTGGTTGGGCCGGTACAACCGCCCAGTTGGGCGGTACAACCGCTGAAGAGAAACTACTGCACCAGAAAGAACTAAAGGGATCCTCTCTCTACATGGAACGGAAGGTAATGGTGGGTGACGAGAAGAGTGTACGTGCAATGGTTCACCCCACGCCTTCGGTTGTGGATTCCCTCTTGATAGTACGGGTTTCCTACGACCAAGGAAATAAACACGCAGAAACTTTGTCTTCGATCTTTTCCTTCTAGAGAGAATGCCTAATCGATGCGAACCTGAGCATAGAGAACCTGAAGAACTTAACACATGATTAGACCACAAGGAGAGTAGTCATCATCACACAAAACACAAAGACGGGAAATGTCCTAGCAATCTCCCCTTTTTGGCGAATGATGACAACAACGAGATTTGCACAAGAGGTCTAGAAAATATAGGCGGGCTCCCCCTAGATGTGTGCGCTATTTTGATTTTGCTTTTGGAATGCAAAATCACACATTAGGATCAAAGCTCCCGCTAGATTTTATAGACCCACCAATCCTACTAACTAAGATAGATAAGCAAAGGATAAACATATACGGTAGATAGATAGAGAATGCATGTCTCACACCATGCAAGTCGAGTCTCACACCACAGGGTCCACAACAAAAAGAAACACAAGTTCAACTCTCAACACGACAAAGAAACACAACCCAAGCAACTCCCATGCAAACCCCGAGACCTAATAGAACTCTCTCCCCCTTTGGCATTAAGACAACAAAAAGGAAAAGAGCGATGCTAACGCCCCAAAGCTCAGTAGATCTCGTCTGACCCCTCGGTCTCAAATGAATCACGATCGTCGGACCCTGCATCTTCTTCCATAGTATCATCAACCGCAACAAACGCGGAGGTGGCAGGATGACCAGATTCATCAGCTTCATCATCAGTCCAGGTGCTGTGGGAAGAGATCCACCGGTCCTCTAGAGTGATGCTCTTCTCAGATCCACTCTTCATTGCCATATTGAGGTGCTTCATCATGGCAATCTGACGGCGCCGAGCAAGCTTCTCATTGACATGAGCCTCATAAATCTTCTTCTGAATGTCAGTATGAAGGCAAAAGGTCTTCTTCACTTTAGCAGTGAGCTTGGTCGCCCAGGAGGGCTTGGCACCAGGCTCCATCTCAAAGTCCTCATCATCGGAGGTGGCATACACATCCTCGGGGTCATCAGCAGGAAAGCGGGGCTCAACATGCTTCTTCTTCTTTAGTTGCTTGACCTCATGCACGGTGAGGTTATCTGGTGGGGTGATGAGCTCTCCAGGACGGAGAACAGCCCAAGCAGAGTTCAGAAAGCACATGACAAACAGAGCATAGATGGGAACCTTTTTGTAGATGACCATGTTGTACATCTCCTGCCACAGCCAGTTGGACTTGGACACATCAAAAGTAGCACCAGTCCCCACTTTGGTCTTCATAGCAACAAGCAAGTCAACAAGATACCCATAGATCTCATCCTGATTCCCAACCTTGGGCAGAAGCACATTGCGAAACACGCGATGCATGATGTCATAAACCTTCTGAAGATCCTTAGACTCACCAATAATGCCTCGTCCACTAATGTACAGAGGAGCAAGCTTCTCCTTAGGCATGGAATGGGGACGGTCATGGGGACGAATACCACCATTCCCTTCAAGACCAGTATCCTCATAGCCAAGTGCATTGCAGAAAGCCTTCCAGGGCACATGGAAGAACTCATCATGGCACATGAAAGAGAGAGTGCGAGCATCATCTTCACCAAAGTGGATGGTTGCATAAAACTGATGGATAAGCTAAACATCAAAGTCACAGTTGACAGGCATAAGTTTGACCAAATCAAACTCCTCACAAAGGGCCAAGGCCTCCCCAAAGTACTCCATGTTGCTCCTCCAATGGTCAAGGTCAATGGTCCATTGCTTGGTGTATTGATTCTTGTTGTGCTCAAACAGCTCATGAACAATCCTCTCTTGCATCTCATTCCGGAAGTAACATTTGTCCAACGAGGAGCAATAGGAACAGTGTACGGATTCCTTTTCCGGAAGGCATCCCACTCCTTGGCTTTCCATTTGTGCAAAGGCATGACCACACGTTGCTTGGCAGCGGCAGACTTCTCACGATGGGTTGGCCTGGTTGGAATCACAACCTCCTCCTCCCCATCAGACTCAGCAAGGCGTCAAATCTTTGAGCTCGTTTCTTAGTCTTGGCAAGAGGGGCAGAACGAGAACCTGAGCCACCTGCAAACACACACGGGAAGAACACAAGAGACCCAACAAAGATGAGAGGATTGCACACATGACCAAGATAATATAATGCTTGTGAATCAGAGTAGGTAAAACAATGCTATGTGGTACAGAAATCCTGGTTGTACCGGTTCTGCAGTCGGTAGAACCGCTCAAGCGGGGGGGGGGGGGGGGGGGGGGGGGGGGGGGGGGGGGGGGGGGGGGGGGGGGGGGGGGGGGGGGGGGGGGGGGGGGGGGGGGGGGGGGGGGGGGGGGTGAGGCTTTGGCTCTCTGTGAGGAGTTTGATCTTGTTAAGCTCATGTCCGTCAACTGTGACTTTGATGTTCAACTCATCCATCAGTTCTATGCCACCGTTCACTTTGGAGAAGATGACGCGCGCACCCTCACTTTCATGTGTCGTGATGAGCTCTTTCAAGTTCCCTGGAGGACCTTCTGCAATGCTATTGGGTACGATGATACCGGTCTGGAAGGAAGGGGTGGCATTCGCCCCCATGATCATCCTGACCCCATGCCCAAGGAGAAGCTTGCCCCTCTGTACATTCGGGGTCGTGGTATTATTGGTGAATCTAAGGATTTGGTGAAGGTCTATGACATCATGCCTCGTGTTTTTCGCAATGTGCTTCTGCCCAAAGTGGGGAATCAAGATGAAATCCATGGCTATCTTGTTGACTTGATGATTGCTATGAAAACCAAGGTTGGATCTGGGGAGACGTTTGATGTGTCAAACTGGCTGTGGCACGAGATGTACAACATGGTCATCTATAGGTTGAGCACAACAAGAACAGATATGCCAAGCAGTGGACCATCGATCTTGATCATTGGCGGAACAACCTGGAGTATTTTGGTGAGGCTTTGGCTCTCTGTGAGGAGTTTGATCTTGTTAAGCTCATGTCCGTCAACTGTGACTTTGATGTTCAACTCATCCATCAGTTCTATGCCACCGTTCACGGGGGGGGGGGGGGGGGGGGGGGGGGGGGGGGGGGGGGGGGGGGGGGGGGGGGGGGGGGGGGGGGGGGGGGGGGGGGGGGGGGGGGGGGGGGGGGGGGGGGGGGGGGGGGGGGGGGGGGGGGGGGGGGGGGGGGGGGGGGGGGGGGGGGGGGGGGGGGGGGGGGGGGGGGGGGGGGGGGGGGGGGGGGGGGGGGGGGGGGGGGGGGGGGGGGGGGGGGGGGGGGGGGGGGGGGGGGGGGGGGGGGGGGGGGGGGGGGGGGGGGGGGGGGGGGGGGGGGGGGGGGGGGGGGGGGGGGGGGGGGGGGGGGGGGGGGGGGGGGGGGGGGGGGGGGGGGGGGGGGGGGGGGGGGGGGGGGGGGGGGGGGGGGGGGGGGGGGGGGGGGGGGGGGGGGGGGGGGGGGGGGGGGGGGGGGGGGGGGGGGGGGGGGGGGGGGGGGGGGGGGGGGGGGGGGGGGGGGGGGGGGGGGGGGGGGGGGGGGGGGGGGGGGGGGGGGGGGGGGGGGGGGGGGGGGGGGGGGGGGGGGGGGGGGGGGGGGGGGGGGGGGGGGGGGGGGGGGGGGGGGGGGGGGGGGGGGGGGGGGGGGGGGGGGGGGGGGGGGGGGGGGGGGGGGGGGGGGGGGGGGGGGGGGGGGGGGGGGGGGGGGGGGGGGGGGGGGGGGGGGGGGGGGGGGGGGGGGGGGGGGGGGGGGGGGGGGGGGGGGGGGGGGGGGGGGGGGGGGGGGGGGGGGGGGGGGGGGGGGGGGGGGGGGGGGGGGGGGGGGGGGGGGGGGGGGGGGGGGGGGGGGGGGGGGGGGGGGGGGGGGGGGGGGGGGGGGGGGGGGGGGGGGGGGGGGGGGGGGGGGGGGGGGGGGGGGGGGGGGGGGGGGGGGGGGGGGGGGGGGGGGGGGGGGGGGGGGGGGGGGGGGGGGGGGGGGGGGGGGGGGGGGGGGTATCTTCATAGTCTTGGAGTCCGGCGGACGATGATAGTCCGGCTGTCCGGACACCCCCTAGTCCAGGACTCCCTCAACCGCCTTTCGTCGAGCTCCTTGGAGTGTTCCTCCGTCTCACCTTTGTCTCTGCAAAATGAAGGCCTCTGTCTTGCTCCTCTCAGGCTAGCGGTAGTACTGCTCTATTGAGCGGTACTATCGCAGAAGCCAGCGGTAGTACCGGGCTAGGGCACGGTAGTACCGCAGGCTCCCACGGTAGTTCCGCTCACCCGAGCGGTAGTACCGCGAGCTCTGGTCTGGCACCACTCTCAAGCGGTGGTAGGCGCGGATGTAATTTTTTACATCCGCGCTCCCCGTGGTAGTACCGTGCTGCGGCGCGGTAGTACCGTGGCACCAGGCCAGGTTCCGTAGCAGGAGCGGAGGTAGGGGCGGATGTAATTTTTTACATCCGCACCCTTCACGGTAGTACCGCACCCTAGCTCGCGGTAGTTCCGTGTCGGATTTTTGCATGACTTTTTCTCAGTGGAGGTAGTCACGGATGTAGTTTTTTACTTCTGTGCCTACCCGGCCTGGCCCGTGTCCGCCTTGCGGAAGTACCGCACGGGGCTGCGGTAGTACCGCGTCTGCGGATCTACCGCGCGCTGTCGGTGCTCCTTTTTGCCTGGACTGGCCTCTGCCGTGCTCCCAGTAGTACTGCGGTCCACCGCGGTAGTACCGCATGCCTGTGCGGTAGTACCGCGCCTGTGGAGCGGTAGTTCCGTGGGCCACGGGCTGAGTGGTGGGTAATGGTTGGAATTGTCCTCCCACTATAAAAGGGGGTCTTCTTCTCCAAGAAGACTTACTTCTTCCAACCAAAAACTCCATTGTTGCTCCAAGCTCCATTTTTGCCCGATCTCTCTCCTAGCCAATCAAACTTGTTGATTTCCTCGAGATTGGTTGAGAAGGCCCCGATCTACACTTCTACCAAGAGAAATTTGATTCCCCCACTTATCCCTAGCGGATCTTGTTACTCTTGGGTGTTTGAGCACCAGAGACGGTTGAGGTCACCTCGAAGCCATACTCCATTGTGGTGAAGCTTCGTGGTGGTGTTGGGAGCCTCCAATTGTTGTGGAGATTGCTCCAACCTTGTTTGTAAAGGTTCGGTCGCCGCCTTCAAGGGCACCAATAGTGGAATCACGGCATCTCGCATTGTATGAGGGCGTGAGGAGAACACGGTGGCCCTAGTGGCTTCTTGGGGAGCATTGTGCCTTCACACCGCTCCAACGGAGATGTACTTCCCCTCAAAAGGAAGGAACTTCGGTAACACATCCTCATCTTCACGGGCTCCACTCTTGGTTATCTTGCGCCTTTACTTTTGCAAGCTTACTTGTGTTGTTACCCTTACTTGCTCGTGTGCTTGTTGTTGTCGCATCATATAGGTTGTTCACCTAGTTGCATATCTAGACAACCTAATTTGATGCAAAGTTTAATTTGGTAAAGAAAAGCTAAAAATTGCTAGTTGCCTATTCACCCCCCCCCGGGGGGGGGGGGGGGGGGGGGGGGGGGGGGGGGGGGGGGGGGGGGGGGGGGGGGGGGGGGGGGGGGGGGGGGGGGGGGGGGGGGGGGGGGGGGGGGGGGGGGGGGGGGGGGGGGGGGGGGGGGGGGGGGGGGGGGGGGGGGGGGGGGGGGGGGGGGGGGGGGGGGGGGGGGGGGGGGGGGGGGGGGGGGGGGGGGGGGGGGGGGGGGGGGGGGGGGGGGGGGGGGGGGGGGGGGGGGGGGGGGGGGGGGGGGGGGGGGGGGGGGGGGGGGGGGGGGGGGGGGGGGGGGGGGGGGGGGGGGGGGGGGGGGGGGGGGGGGGGGGGGGGGGGGGGGGGGGGGGGGGGGGGGGGGGGGGGGGGGGGGGGGGGGGGGGGGGGGGGGGGGGGGGGGGGGGGGGGGGGGGGGGGGGGGGGGGGGGGGGGGGGGGGGGGGGGGGGGGGGGGGGGGGGGGGGGGGGGGGGGGGGGGGGGGGGGGGGGGGGGGGGGGGGGGGGGGGGGGGGGGGGGGGGGGGGGGGGGGGGGGGGGGGGGGGGGGGGGGGGGGGGGGGGGGGGGGGGGGGGGGGGGGGGGGGGGGGGGGGGGGGGGGGGGGGGGGGGGGGGGGGGGGGGGGGGGGGGGGGGGGGGGGGGGGGGGGGGGGGGGGGGGGGGGGGGGGGGGGGGGGGGGGGGGGGGGGGGGGGGGGGGGGGGGGGGGGGGGGGGGGGGGGGGGGGGTATTCGGCGGCTTCGCACTGCGGGCCAATTCGCTTGGCCAGCTGGAGCAGATCGAAGGCTACGCCCCTGGCCGTCAGGTCAGATTTGGAAGTTTGAACTTCACGGCTGACATCCGCGGGGACTTGATCCTCGATGGATTCGAGCCACAGCCGAGCGTGCCGCACTGTCACGATGGGCATGATTTAGCTCTGCAGCCGGACAGTACCCTGGAGGCCGCACTCGAACCCGCTCCGATCTTCGACTCGGAGCCGGCTGCGCAGACCAAGGATGGATGGCTAGACACCACCTCGGGGGCTGCAACCTCTACGGCGATAGAGCCGAACACCGATCTTGTCCCCCATGAAGCTCGTGACTCCGAGGTGCCGGACTCCTTGCCGGACTCCGGACCTCCCGCGCCCCCTCCAGTCGAATCCGATTGGGCGCCGATCATGGAGTTCACCGCGGCGGACATCTTTCAACACTCACCTTTTGGCGACATCTTGAGTTCGCTAAAGTACCTCTCGTTATCAGGAGAGGCCTGGCCGGACTGCGGCCAGGACGGTTGGGATGCGGACGACGAAGAAATTCAGAGCCCACCCACCACCCACTTGGTAGCCACTGTCAACGATCTAACCGACATGCTAGATTACGACTCTGAGGACATCGACGGTATGGACGACGATGCCGGAGACGACCAAGAACCAGCGCCCACCGGGCACTGGAAAGCCACCTCTTCATACGACATATACATGGTGGATATCCCAAAGGATGGGAACTGTGAAGGAATAGCGGAGGATGACCCCTCCAAGAAACAGCCCAAGCGTCGGCGTCAGCGGCGCCGCTCTAAATCCCGCCATAGCAAGAATGAGGATTCTGGCACCGGAGACAATAATACACCGGATAGCGCCGAAGACAACCCACTCCAGCAAGATCCAGCGCATGAGGAGGGGGGACGCCAGCCCTCATGAGAGAGCGG
>JAAAWM010011866.1:0-116123 GCA_036873465.1 Thinopyrum obtusiflorum
GATAGGCTCCTAACATCGTCCGACTTTGGGTCGTTCGAGACATGCGAATCATGCTTGCTCGGCAAGATGACTAAGTCTCCTTTTGCAAAGAGTTGCGAGAGGGCGTCCGAGCTGTTGGAGCTTATACACAGTGATGTGTGTGGTCCAATGAACACAACTGCCAGAGGTGGCTATCAGTACTTCGTGACTTTTACCGACGACTTGAGTAGATATGGGTATATCTATTTGATGAGGCACAAGTCAAAAACTTTTAAAAAGTTCAAAGAGTTTCAGAACAAGGTTGAGAATCAGCTCGGCAAGAATATAAAGCTTCTACAATCTGATCGTGGAGGTGAGTACATGAGCCAAGAGTTTGATGATCATCTGAAAAGCCGAGGTATAGTACCTCAGCTCACACCTCCGGGCACACCACAGAGAAACCGTGTGTCGGAACGGAGGAATCGTACCTTGTTGGACATGGTTCGGTCAATGATGAGCAGATCAGATTTACCCTTGTCATTCTGAGGATATGCTCTAGAAACTACAGCTTTCACACTTAATAGGGTACCATCAAAATCCGTAGACAAGACAGCACATGAGATGTGGACCGGGAAGAGTCCCAGTTTGTCTTTTCTAAAGATTTGTGGTTGTGAAGCATTTGTCAAGCGACTTTTGTCAGACAAGCTTACACCCAAGTCGGATAAATGCATATTCGTGGGATATCCGAGGGAAACCTTGGGATACAGCTTCTACAACCGGGAGGAGAACAAAGTGTTTGTTGCTCGGAACGGGGTTTTCCTTGAGAAGGAGTTTCTCATCGGGAAGCCAGTGGGAGGACGGTCTGACTCGAAGAAATTCGAGGACCACTCGGGGACGGCTCGGCTGGTGATGAGATCATACCGGAGTCAGTCAGGGAACCCGTGGTGGAAGCGGCACCGGAACCACGAAGGTCGGAAAGATTGCGCAGAGTGCGTGATGTACTGTTGCTAGAAAGCGACGAGTCGGCCACTTATGCGGAAGCGATGGCGAGACCAGATTCCGAGGCATGGCTGGAGGCCATGAGATCCGAGTTAAAGTCCATGGATGAGAATCAAGTCTGGGACTTGGTTGATCCGTTGTCTGGCGTAACAGCCATTGGTTGCAAATGGGTCTTTAAGAAGAAAACCGATGTGGATGGAAATGTTCAGATCCACAAAGCTCGGCTTGTCGCTAAATGTTATGGACAAGTTCAAGGAATTGACTACGATGAGACTTACTCGCCGGTAGCGATGCTGAAATCGGTGAGGATCGTACTAGCTATAGCTGCATATTTCGATTACGAGATATGGCAGATGGATGTCAAAACGGCTTTCCTTCACGGAAATTTAACCGAGGACGTGTATATGATACAACCCGAGGGTTTTGTCGATCCTACTAGCGCTGGTAAGGTATGCAAGCTCATGAGATCCATTTATGGGTTGAGGCAAGCATCTCGGAGTTGGAACATTCATTTTGATGAGGTCGTAACTGGTCTTGGTTTCATCAAAAGCGAAGAGGACGCTTGTTTATACAAGCAGTTAAGTGGGAGCTCGGTAGTGTTTTTGATCTTGTATGTGGATGACATACTATTGATCGGAAATGATGTTTCAATGCTGAACTTAGTCAAGGAGTCATTGAATGGCAAGTTTTCAATGAAGGACCTCGGTGAAGCAGGTTATATTTTAGGCATCAAGATCTATAGAGATAGATCGAGGAGGCTGCTCGGCTTAAGCCAGAGCGCGTACATAGATTAAGTGTTGAAGTGGTTCAACATGAGTGAGGCGAAGAAAGGGTTCTTGCCACTCTCAAGTGGTATAAGGCTAAGCGAGACTCAGAGTCCTTCGACATCTGATGAGCGAAGCAGGATGAGTAGGATTCCGTATGCCTCGGCAATCGGATCCATCATGTATGCCATGATATGTACAAGGCCTGATGTTGCTTTTGCAATAAGCCTAACAAGCAGATACCAGGCCAACCCATGTGAGAGTCACTGGGCAGCGGTGAAGAATATTCTGAAGTGCCTGAAAAGGACTAAGGAAATGTTTCTAGTTTATGGAGGTGAGGAAGAGCTCGTCGTAAAGGGTTACGCCGATGCTAGTTTGTCGATCACAGTCCGGATTCGTGTACGTCATGAATGGAGGAGCAGTGAGCTGGACGAGTTCTAAGCAAGATACGGTGGCCAATTCTACCACAGAAGCCGAATACATTGCGGCCTGTGAAGCTGCAAAGGAGGGTGTTTGGATCCGAAACTTTCTGGATGATCTTGGTATTTTCCCAGCCTCAGTAAAACAGTTGGACCTTTATTGTGATAATTCTGGTGCCATCGCACAAGCCAAGGAGCCGAGGAATCACCACAAGACCAGACACATAGATCGGAAATATCACCTGATACGAAAGATCGTAAAGAGTGGTGATGTAGAGTTATGCAAAATTTACACGGATGCAAATGTTGCTGATCCGTTGACTAAGCCACTTCCACAACCCAAGCATGAGGGCACCTTAGAGCTATGGGAATACAATGTCTATTTGATTGACCCTAGTGCAAGTAGGGGACTGTTGGAGATATGCCCTAGAGGCAATCATGTATGATGATATTTCCTATGTGTTTATGAATAAAGATAGTCCTTGGACATTATCAATGATGTGTATCAGCAAGTACGTGACTTGTTTGTGGGACTATGCATTGTATGATGACTGTCCTAAAAGGTCCCTAGTCGAAAGGGCTGTGTGGACGCGCAGCCAACTAGACTAGCATATGGCATGGTCGATGGCTTGGTCTCACTAGCCATGAAGCATTGGATGCTAACCGGATAATATGGACTCAGAAGGATCTGGTCGGATTCGACATAGTCGGATCCGAGTTGAGATAAGGTCCGAGTCGGACAGACCCAACTATGAGACGCAACGATATGTCATCTGTGAGTCTCTAGTACAACATACGTTCTATGTCCTAAGACCTGAGCTGGCGCATGTACTCGGGATGGTGACTGACCTGCTTTGGGCCGACCAAACGCTACTCCGTGACTGGGTAGTTACAAATGTAGGTTTCGGGCTTGTCCAGACCCATGCTGCGAGACATGGTCGAGCAAGATGGGATTTGCCCCTCCGATCAGGAGGGATATACTCTGAGCCCCTCGTGTGATCCGAGCAAGATAAGCATGGCCATGCGACAAGGATTATGAGATAATCCGGTTTGTGGTTGACATCACTGGAACGAGAAAGAGGTCGGGCTAGCACAAGGATGACAGACTCGCCTTGAGCCCGACAACATATATCGTGTGTCAAAGGGAACAGAAGTGTGACATCTTGTACAGGTTCGCCTAACCAGCTTCATCGGACACTTGGAGTCGGCATGCTTTGCTAGAGGCCGTTGCCGACTAGCCGAGTCGGATGTGATCTAACTCGCGACCAAGTGAACGAGAACCTAAGGGGTCACGCGCTTAAGGGAAGGAATCTGTGAGGCCCGGTCCGACTCCACGAGTCAGAAGTGATCCTACTCGGACTCGGATCCAGGCCGAACAGATTTTGGGCTTTAGGGTCCGTGCGAGGCCCAAGTGTTGAGCCCGCGACAGACGCCTATATAAAGTGGGGGTGCGGCACACTCATGCGGTTGATCGCTTTGGCGTTGTCACGAGGGTTTGCATGTGTTGCGTATAGCCACCTCCACTCGCCGCCGACTGTGTGATCGGACCTAGCAGTTTGCCGCACGGTGTTCCTCCCGCACGCGCGGATACCGTTAGAGGCGGTGCACTTGCGTCGCTCCGGCAAACCTATACGTGGGATCCGACGATCGGTTGCTCGAGGGAGATCGGACGAGGAGGAGACGACCCACGCGGACGCGCTGCCCCAACTCTTCTTTCGCTGCACGGCACTGCGCGTCTAGTGGTAACGATCTGTGATCCATCTCCCGTAGCATGTTCTTGGTTGTTCTACGCGTAGGAAAATTTTAATTTACAGTCGACGCACCCTAAAGTAGAACCCAACAGGAGGCGGGGGCGGTGGCGGAGGCGCCTGCCCTACACCCGGTGCCGGAGGAGGAGGCGGAGGGATGTCGCCCCTCATGATGCACTTGGTGATGGCGCATTGCCGGAGCGTATGCATAGACGGCCTTGCCCTGCTGTGGTGCTTGCAGGGGGCGTCGAGCATCTCCTCGAAGCTCATGGCGGGTTGCCAGGCGGTCTTGCCGGTTCGCTGACGCCGGTTGCCGGCCGGCTCGGCCGCGGGCGCTTGATCGGCGGCAGTGACGAGGCAGTTGTCGTAGCGGGGAGCCGGCTACTCGGCCTTACGCTTGTTGTTCTGCTGGTTGTTCTGCTGGCGGTTGCTCTTGCCAGCCGGCTTGGGAGGCGGCACCGGCAACGCCTTGCCGGCGTCGTCCAACACCACTTGAATCTTCATGACGGAGTCGGCCGTGGCGTACTTGTCCGCCGTGACCATGAGCGCGGCCATGGTGGTCGGCTCGGAGCGCAGGAGCTTGTGCTTAAGCAGGGTGCCATCTCGGCAGCCGCTCACGAAGTACTGGATGGCTTGAACCTCGTGGACCCCCTCGCAGCTGTTCCGGAGCTCGGTCCAGCGTGCAAGGTACTGGCGGCCAATCTCATCCAGCCCCTGGACGCACATGGCGAGTTGGCTGGGCCGGCCGGGCCGTTTGTAGGTGCCGGTGAAGTTGCGCATGAAAGCCCGCTCGAAGTCGAGCCACGAGTTGACGCTGCCAGCCGGCAGGCTATTCGGCCATGTTCGGGCCGAACCCTGCAGCATGAGCGGTGCGTAGCGCACGGCCAGACGCCGGTTGCCGCCCGCGATGCCGATGGCGGTGATGTAGTCGATGAGGCAGTCCTCCGGCTTGACGACCCCGTTGTACTTGGGGGTATCTCGGGGGAGTGTGAACCCCTTGGTGAAGGGCTCGTTGCGGATGCGCGGGCCGAAGCAAGCCGGACCAACCGCGTTGTCCTCCTCCAGCTCGAGCGAGAGGGCAAGCTGCTTGATGCGGTGGCGAGCGTCGTTGTTGTCGATGTCGCGTGGGCCTAGCCGGCTTGTGACCGGGCCACGGAGAACCGAACCGGCTGAAGCTAGCCGGCCGCACCGTCCGGAAGGTGGCGCGGGGGGAGGGGGGATCTTGCCGACGCCGGCCATCTGTAGCCGGCTCGTTGCTCAGGTCGTCGCCAGCCATCAGGGCGCGGTCGCACCGGGTTTGGGTTCTTCCGGACTAGGCTTCACTGGGGCGCGGGGAAGAAGCCGTGTTCCGCTGCTCGGGGGCCTTGGAGCGGTGCGACTCGGACACCGCAGGAGCGTCGAGACGAACCTGCTGCGTGTTCGTAGCAGCGAGAAAGTTCACGCATGCGCTACAGGTGCTCCTGCAGCTCCTCGCCCTGCAGGAGTTCCAGGCCCTCAGTGGCCGCCTCCGCGGCACGCATGTTCTTGACGGGGGTGTCTTAGACGGGCGGGGCCACGCCCAGCGCGCGGCCGATGGCACCGCCACGGGTCCGCACCTCGGCAACCCGGCTGGGCTCGGCTGCGACCGGCGTGAAGCCGTACGCGGCGTCGCGCTCCCGCTGGGTGGACTCCAGCCGGCGCTACATAGCAGCAAGCGCCGTGGCCTCGTCCAGCAGGCGCACACGCTCCTCGTTGAGCCGAGCTCTAGCCTGGGTGGCGTCGACATCGGTGGTTATGGGGATACTGAGGTTCTGCAGCGTGGCACGCAGCGGGTCGGCCGTGCTGGCGCGAGCGCCTGCGGCCTTGGTCGCGGCGCTAGACGAAGTGGAAGCAGAGCCGGTGACGAGCACCTCTACGCGGGTGCAGAGATCCACCACGTTGCTGGAGATGTCGCAGTCGACGGGGACGGGCGAGTCGGTGACGTCGAGCACCCCGCCGGGGTACTCGTCGGGAGCGAGCGCAGCACGCCGAAGGGAACGACGGACGAGCCGGCCGGCGCCGCGCCGAGCGCGGGGACCAAGCCGTGCATGATGCGCTCGCCGGAGTCGGTGAAGGGCCTCGTCTGAAACGTGACTCCGGCAGGTGCCGCGAGCTGCCCCACGATGGGCGCCAACTGTCATGGTGATCTCACGGCAGATGCCATGGGATGGCTAAAAGAGGGGACAAACACAAGGGCACCGGTGGGTTCCAGAGGCGAGGTTGGCACGAGCAAGTGCGTGACACGAGACGTACCCAGGTTCGGGGCTCTCCGGAGAGATAACACCCCTAGTTCTGCCGAGTGTGGTTTATATGAAGTGGATACAGGTTTGCTCCTAGAGCTGTTCTGGGGAGGAAGGAAGACAGGCCAGTTCATGCGCTGCTCCTTCTTCGTGGGGTGGGTGTGAGTTCTACTAGAGTCCAGCCCTTTGCATGGAGGGGCTCCAGGGGGTCTTATAGGCTGGCCCCCCGGGGTTACAATGGTAATGTTACATGGGCGCGGGGCCCTGGTGTCAGTGTCTAGGAGCCAGCAGTGGGGGCCGCCGGGTCTGCCGGGTCCACCGGGTGCGGGTGTCGCCGGGTCCGCCGGGTGCGGGCCGTACCGGAGCCGCCGGGCGCGGGTACGACCGGCTGCTGGGTACCGTGGCACGCCTCGCCAGGCGTCATGTGACGGTCAACGCCGCCCTGCTACAGGGCCGTGCCCCCAGGACACCGCCCGCCCCGGGCGGGGACGTGGGGAGCGCCGCTGCCGCGCCCGCTGGGGCCGACGTAAAGGAGGGAGCACTGTGGCCATGCTTACTTGCCGCCGTGGTTGATTTCTCGTGGACGGCCGGCATGCGCTAGCCGGCTGGCCGGGTCGCGGCACCCGGCTGGCTCACGCTGGGGAGCCGGCCAGGAACAAGCCGGATTGAGGGGCTTTGCCAGCCCTGATATTTTTTAAAGAGATCCGGGTTCCGTTGCCTGCCCGGGGGCCACCCCCGACAATATATATGTAGAAAAAAAAATACTCTGTCCCTGCATAATAAGTAATGTTTTATAAAGTTGATCAAATTTAAAGAAATTTGACTTGAAACCCCCGGTATCTGTCCATCTGCCTATCTGGTACACCTGACGCTCTCGGACCTAGCGGCGGTCATGTGCGTATGGTCCTCTGATGCGTGTTCGCTCGCTGCCGCTGCCGCTGCGTCGTTGACCTCGCCAACCGGCAGTTCCCCCCTTCGCAAGTTGCGACAGCCGGCCTACCGTACGACCGGATAAACCGAGGCACTGGGTTTCCTGGCTGCGACAGCCCGTCCCGTGGTCTCGCTCGCTGACTCGTGAAGCCGCCGAGCCGAGCGAGCGGCGACCATTTCGCCTCCTGCTCCTCTTCCTCCCCCCACTTGCTCCACGGACCTCCCAGCTCCAGCCTCCACCTGTCCGCCCGCCTTCTCACCGGAGCAAGTCGGGCCTGGAGCATCTGCGCGCCCTCACCGCCGGATCCCACCTCTGTCCTCCCCAGCTCGTCGCCGCCGGACTCCCCAAAGCTCGCCACTCCCGGAATGAGGTAGCAGGAAGGGTTCCGCCTAATCACTCCCTCCCCCCCTTATCTATTAATCATGCGGTCTGGTTTCCTCCCAGCTAGCATGTCTAGTTGTCCACATATGTGTATTACCCATGGATTGAGGGTAGGTTTGGGACCTGTAAGTTCATGTATATGTTGAATTTGTTAACCGTGGATTCGGTTGAGGAGAACTCCTTTTGCTCTGACCCTGCGCAATATGTCAGTCCACATCTTTTTTGGCCCTGTTCTAGGGTGCATCCCCAAGTTCATGTGCCCTTTATGTGCTATGAGTGATTAGAGAGCCCAAAATGTCGCTGGTATGCTGCAACCCATAATTAAATGCCTGAATCACAGTGATGTTTGGAAAATATTTTCACAGGGTGACTATCATGTTGCTTGAAAATTGGCTTGTTCAATGTCTCAACTGGGCTCATCTCAACTCCTACATTTTAAAATGATGTCACGCAGGCAGATAATTCTGAGCAAATATTGGAAGTGATCCTTGTAGTTTCATTTTATCTATAGTACGGATATATGAAAACTCTTGTGGAAACTGTAAATGCTTATAATTTTGCTCCACTACGATGCATTTTGAAGTATAGTATGGACATATGGAAACTCTTTTGGAAACTGTTAATGCTTATAATTTTGCTCCACTATGATGCATTTCGAAGTATCATCGGTTTAATATGCATGCTTGACCAGAGTGCAAAAATGGGACCTACTGTTAAACATAGTACATAAGAGATTCATGCATTAAATAATTGGATTATTGTTGATTGCGAGCACTGTTTTACCTTGTAGAATCCAACAGTTAGGCAATCATGTGGATCCTGGCACTCCTACCGGGAGAAAATCACCAGAGATTACTACAACTAGTCCACTCGTGAATGGAGGAAAGAGTAAACTCTGGGATGAGATTGGAGGACAAAGTGCACTTGCAAGTCCCATGAGGAGAGAGATTGGGAACAGGCATGTAAGCTTCTCTTGATCTATGTGTTATTTTGCAGGCATTTGAAGCTCATTCTCGCCTCCTCGAATGAAAATGTCAAGGAAGCATTTATGGCCCGAGCTAACACAATGCATTGTGTTTTTGGATCATATTCTCTCCAGATCTATGACGAGGTCCTTCTCTGTTGATGACGTTGACTTGGAAGATGTTGAGGCCTCAAAACAAAGAGATAGACCCTCGCACTTCCTCAGGCTCCCAAACATTCAGAATCAATCTCTTCTATCTGGTCTTGCTTACTGCATAGCATCCTGCAGCATGATTTTAGTTAACAAGTTTGTTTTGTCTGGGTATGGTTTTAATGCCGGAATATTTCTGATGCTTTACCAGGTATATTGCTATGGCTGACCATATACTTCTTATGCAATCTTTGTTTCCTTCTTGTGGATATCCTGCGTGGATAACACTGATAGTATTTTCTTCATCATGTTAAACTGCAGAACATTGTATCGGTGACCATAGTTTCCGCACTGTCCTTCTCCGGTGTTATCCCAACTGAACCATTAACATGGAGGTTAATCAAAGTTTGGTTGCCTGTGAACATCATATTTGTCGGAATGCTAATTACAAGCATGTTTAGGTACACATCAAATTTTCAAATCATTTTGATCTGAGGACTGTTTCCTGTGCAGTTTATGCTGGTCTGTACTTATATCCTTTCAGTGTCGGGGCATCTTTTATTGAATTTAAGCAATTATTTAATGTTTTTATTATATAGTCCTCCGTTTCATAAAGTATGAATACTGCTCTCTATTCATTTCCCCCCACTCAGAGCAATGCATAAAGGAACACACGTGGGATATAATGACACGATAACTCCAAGAATCCAAACGCTCCGTTAATTGATTGCTTGTTCCTCCTTTGATCAGTATTGATGCTTAATAATGTTTGATAGCCCATAGATTTCATTTAAGGGTAATTTTTTTATCTGCTGAGGCTCTTTCTCTGATCATGTTCAATTAGTTAGTTCAGACGAAGAAAACCTGAATAAATTTCTAAGTTTTCTGAACATTATGAGTTGAACATTTCCATATGAGCTGTGAAGAAATTGTTCCTCAACTTGTAATAAGGAAATTTCAGATTGAAATTTCTGATAAGTCCTGCACATTTTAACATTTTCTGTACCTTTCAGTTTGAAGTACATCAATGTTGCGATGTTGACTATATTGAAGAATGTCGCCAATGTTCTTACTGCTTCTGGTGAAACCTACTTCTTTAAGAAGCAGCATGATAGACAAGTTTGGATTTCTCTAATGTTGATGGTATGTCATGAAGTTATGAATGTTTGAGCAGGATTTGAATGCTTGAGGGGGCTTATTTTCTTTTCTGCTGCTGAAAATAGCATGTAGTCATTACTGTATATCTAATATCGGTGTTCATGAAATATGACTTAAATTAACACACTATTTGGCCCTTAAAGACCTGACTCGTCTCTCTGTTTCTGTAGATAATCTCAGCCATTGCAGGAGGAGTAACAGATCTGTCATTTCATGCCGTCGGCTATACATGGCAGATCTTAAACTGTTTTTTAACAGCATCATATTCGGTATTGTTCTTCTCATCGCCACTGAAAATTTACTATATGCAGCCAATTATCAAACTGTTACTCTTCCCAAATGTTTTAAATTCTTACATTCAGTTCCTAGATTCGCACTCTAGTTTATAGGACAAATACCTACAGTTGCGAGGTACCTCCATATAAATTTTAACAAATGAACTACTTGCTTCCAGCTTACATTGAGGCATGTAATGGACAGTGCGAAGGAAGCCACCAGGTCCGGGAATTTGAACGAGCTTTCAATGGTTTTACTGAATAATGTTCTTTCGCTACCATTGGGAGTTATCCTCGTGCTTGGTTTCAATGAAGTGGAGTACCTGTTGGAAACGTAAGATTCAAACTTCACTTGTTCTAGCATGAACCTAATAACTAAATGCAAACTGTGGAGTCTCCACCTGCGTAACAAGAACTATTTTTCTTAAAAGTTCCTTTCATATCCTTCATGGCATTCCAACTCAGTTCCTATGGCACGCCAACGTCAAATAATGCAGTCTAACGAACCTGTTATGGCCATGGCACCTGAATCTTGACAGGAAAGTGGTGTATAGTGTCGAATGTGTTATCTGCTGGTAAAAAACCATTGCTTAAGCTCCTACCAAGATACAACTATTGCATCGCCAAAAAAAAGATACAACTATTGCAGCTAGCACATCTGACGGAACAATTAGTTGTAATTGCAAATGCTACTTGTGTCTTACGGAAAGTGAATTTGCAGGCCTCTCCTGAGGATGCCTACGTTTTGGCTAGTCATCACTGCTAGCGGGGTTTTGGGGCTCGCTATCAGCTTCACTTCGATGTGGTTTCTTCGTCAGACAAGCGCAACAACATATAGGTACCAAATGAATCTGACCAGCCTCTCTAACATAGTTGCGCTTTACTCTTCTTGAGCTTCTAATGCCAACATTGCCTCCCTGTTGCAGCCTTGTGGGCTCCCTCAACAAGATCCCTCTCTCTATTGCCGGAATCCTTCTCTTCAAAGTCCGCATGAGCATGGAGAATTCCATAAGCATCCTGTTTGGTACGTTTTGTCGATGACCAGGGCAAAGAAATTATTACCTTAACAGCCGACATATACCGCATTTCACTAACAAAGAAACCATATATGCCTTCACCCTGCAGGGCTATTAGCAGGAGTATTTTTCGCCAGGGCAAAATTGCGCGAAAACTCCCAGTCGTAGCTGTTCCTTACAGATCTAATTCCTACCAGAGGGCAGGAGCGCGGTCATCATAAAAAAAGCAGTCTTCTCCTTCAAATCAGACTCTGGGAAATTTGTGCAGGTGCGAGGTTCTTTCCTAGTTGGCAAGGCAAGGGACAGCGTCATGTTAGTTAGCCTGGTGCTTCGTTTTGTTTTTGCTCTCGAAGCCGTCCTGGATCTTCTCTTGTCGTCGCCCTTGTGGTTGGTACGGTGGTGGATGGTGGCATATATACGTCCTCTGTAAGATACATGTGGTTAGATGCTGCTGAAATCCCAGGCAGTTGGGGATATAGATGATTGGGTAGATACACATACAGGTAGTAATTCTTGGGTTGGAGGTTCTCCTCTGAAACCAACTCGGCTGGGCAGATCGCTGCTGTATATTCTCTTATCTCTTTTGAGAAAGGTCTTTCTGGTTTCTCTCTACTGCATTTTCCATTGCTGGTCAAGCGCATTCACCTCACTCCAGCAACATGCGTGTTGTGCCCTAGTTTGCCATCTCTCTTGGTTTCTCTCCACTGTATTTTGGTTCTTGCTTATAGCTTGTGTGGCAGACTTGTTTCGAGGTTTGACTGCTGCTGTGGCTGTGGCCTGGTCTCCCTCTTGCTGTTAAGCTGTGTCCTTACGTTTTGTCATAATAAATGTTCTGACTGCTCTCCTTGTGTGAAAAAAGAAAGAAAAGGAAAGGATGAGTAAAAAATGGGGGCGGATGGGACAGACGCTTGAATGCCCTTGGACACGAGACATGACCTCTCACTCACTAGAGCCGAGAGGAGAGGAGGACTAGCTCGCGCAGAGTCACACATTCACTCACTGGAGCAAGTAGAGTATTGAATGTTGGCTCAGCACTGTCCTTTTCTCGCACTCAGGTTGGTAGGCAGGATTTTGCATATCTGCACGTGACAGTCAGGGCTCTTGGTTGAATGCAGACGCCAGTACTACTCTAGTAACCTTTGCTCAAGGCTTGAGTTAGCCATGCATGCACACCACAGCACACCACAGGCCTAGGGAAGCAATCTGCTTGTACTCTCTCACTGAACTTAAAATTCTGTAGAGATAAGAGATCGATCATCAATGGGCAAAAACGAACTCCACTTCATTACCCTAAGAGCATCTCCAATAGATGGTCCAAATGTGAAAGTAACTAACTTTTGGACTGTCTGAGGCAAAAAACGCAGCTCCAACAGACGGTCCATATGTAAAAAAAATTGGACCGCGGCCTCCTCGTGATGTAAAATACAACACTTCACGGTGCAAATTTACATCACGAGGTGCATCTGGTCCAAAACCAGCCGCCGCCCGCGAACGCCCAACCGCCAGTTCCTTTCCTTTCCCGCCCGCCCGCCCGCGACCTCCCGCTGGGGGGGGGGGGGGGGGGGGGGGGGGGGGGGGGGGGGGGGGGGGGGGGGGGGGGGGGGGGGGGGGGGGGGGGGGGGGGGGGGGGGGGGGGGGGGGGGGGGGGGGGGGGGGGGGGGGGGGGGGGGGGGGGGGGGGGGGGGGGGGGGGGGGGGGGGGGGGGGGGGGGGGGGGGGGGGGGGGGGGGGGGGGGGGGGGGGGGGGGGGGGGGGGGGGGGGGGGGGGGGGGGGGGGGGGGGGGGGGGGGGGGGGGGGGGGGGGGGGGGGGGGGGGGGGGGGGGGGGGGGGGGGGGGGGGGGGGGGGGGGGGGGGGGGGGGGGGGGGGGGGGGGGGGGGGGGGGGGGGGGGGGGGGGGGGGGGGGGGGGGGGGGGGGGGGGGGGGGGGGGGGGGGGGGGGGGGGGGGGGGGGGGGGGGGGGGGGGGGGGGGGGGGGGGGGGGGGGGGGGGGGGGGGGGGGGGGGGGGGGGGGGGGGGGGGGGGGGGGGGGGGGGGGGGGGGGTGGCGTGCCGAGAGGCCTCGGGAGCACCTCAACTTCCCAGAGATCGAGAGTCGGGCGGAAGCGGAGATGCTTGTGCCGCAGGCATCAAGATGAAGGAGATCCCGACGAAGAAGACGACGAAGAAGCCGTCGGTTGTCGTCAGTGCCGGCGAGACCGACGAGGAGGCGATGGCGAGGTTTGCTCGGGAGCATCCGGAGTACGTCCAGGCCGAGCTGGAATACTACTGGAAGCGTGAGGCGGAGCAGAAGAAGAAGGGGACGAAGGAGGACGAGGCCGGTCCCTCGACGGTGATCCCCATCGAGTCCTCTTCCGAGGAGGACTGGGCAGACTTCTCGGAGGAGGAGGAGGAGGGGTGCGACGACCCGGAGAAGGAGGAGTTCTGGGCGCAGTTCCGCAGTTCCGACGATGAGGAGTAGTTTATCTAGTAGTTTGAATAAGTAGTAGTTGAAGTTCATGTATGAAACTATGTTGAATTTGATGTTTGAACTATGTTGAATGGACTAGTAGTTTGTCGTTTTAAGAAATTTACATCTTTATTTTGGACCATCTATTGGAGTTGCTCTTTTGGACCATCTGTTGGAGTTGAGCTTTTTTCGGAGCTCCAAAACGCACTTTTTGGCGGTCTAAATTTTACATCTTCGGTTTTGGACCGCCAAATTTTGGACCATCTGTTGGAGATGCTCTAACCGGGAGAAGAAGAGAGTATGTTGTTGGCTGACGCGAGTAGGTACTCTTCTTATTGGAGTTATCTTACCGGGATAGCGAATCCCTGGGCCTGGACTGGAGGACATGTCCTGGGAGCGAATCACATGCTTTGCTTACGGGCACAAGTTCTTCAGAGGAAAAGACAAGGCTACAGCAATGATGAGCGTAGCTCCAAGCCTCCAAAAAGCTCTTGTCTCGTTGTTTGGCCCCCCTTTTCAGAGCCTTTATCATCTCCAAACAAAAAAAAGGACACGTACCATTTTCCTTGTAAATAAAACTCGATTTTCATTATGCTTTTTTTTTTTCAAAATGAACTCGATTTACATTCAACATTCATTTTTTGTTTGTTTTTCCATACGATTCAGAAAAGGTCGCATATGTAAAGCTAGTAGTACCAATGTGTTGACAGGACCTTGTTAGTCCATCGGAGCGACAATACGAAGTGATATCAGTCTCTTAATTACACCACGAAGCTTATAGTACAATACAGGGAACTCAGAAGCAGCTGTTAACATAGCAGCTCCTTGATCAATTAGTGCAACACCGGCTCCAAACTACTACTAGTAGTATGTAGTGGATCGTTCCGCATCATAAACACTATACCTAAACAAACTGACCAAAACTTGTCCCAACAACCACTCGTTCAACAGCCATATAGTTGATCTTAGCGCATGCAGCCTCTGCCAACAACTTACAGTAGCCATGTGATCTGTGATGGGATGGATCAAAGATGCTGAAAGCTCATCAAGCATCTTGAGCAGGCCTCGGTCACGGGTTGAGGATCGGCCTCCTGTCGGCGCACCGGCACTTCCAGTTGAGCGGCTTGTAGTTGGTGGAGCCCTCGTCGTCGTCGCCGCCCAAGGCTCCGGACAGGCGGAAGTGGCTCCCGCCCTTGTCCCGCGGCGCCACCGGCACCTGCACCGCCTCGCACCGGCCGCACAGGGCGCACCGCCCCTCGCACCGCGGCGGCCTCGACCCGATCCTCACCGCCGACATCGCCTCTGCGCCCTCCACCACCTTTGGAGCTGGCTCCTTGAGCTGGTAATGCAGCGGCCCTCGACCTGCAAGAAAGCGATGGCAGCATGATACATCAGAGAAAGTGAGGAAGATGAGGCGGTAAGAAGATCTTGGCACGAACGTATACCTTGAGTAGAGGCTAGGCCCTGCGGGGATAGCAAAAGGAGAAGCAGAAGCGAGGAGTAAAGTAGCAGGAGCTTCATGAGGGAGGGAGCTCAGCTCGATCGGCTCGACTGAAGCTTGGTGGTAGCTAAGCACTCACTGATGAATGAATGAGGGAAGCAGCCGGGTAGGGTACCGCTAGCCTGCTACTTATATCAGGGATCGCGCTCACATGGGCAGGGGTTCCTTGTAGCTGTGGTGCTGGGAATAAATGGTCCACAGAGAGAGGGAGGGAGAGAGAGAGGGAGAGAGAGAGGTTGAGGGAGGGGTTGGCCCTGTCTATCTACAGTGGTGTGGTGTGCCAGCACCACCACGGACGATGGCCATTGAATGCGGCTGAGCTCTGAAGCCATAAAGGCTTCGTGCAGCGGCGTCAGAGCCAGAGGGAGAGGGAGAGGGGGGAGCACAAGAGTTGGGAGGAGAGAGAGGCAGCAGGAGGGCACAAGGGCTGGGGGCAGAGACAGCGACGCATGCCTGCCTAGCTCCCTCCTTTACATATTTATATGCACGGCAGCAGGGGCACGGATTAGCGAGGTCCTTTGCTCCGGCCATGCGAGAAAAGAAACAGCTCGAGAGAGAGAAACGAAGCAGGGGGGGGATGAGATGAGATGCGATGCAAGGGGAGCAGAGCACTTGCGTGGAGCTGGGCTCGTTTCCAAAATAGCGGGGACCCGCCTGTGCCCCTGTGCAGATCCTTCTTCCCTGCAAGCGAAACGGGGATCGGAAAAATAGGGCGGGCCAAGAATTCAACCCAACAGGCAGCTATAGCTAGGATGGATAACGATGCTAGTAGTACTTCTTGATCTTCAGTTCAGTCCACACCCCCGACGATGATGGTGATGTCAGATACCCCGTTCTCTTTCTCTCTTGGTACATTTCAGGCTCATGAGGTTGGCTTTTTTCTTGTTTTTGAACGAGGCAAAAGACTTGCCATTTTATTAATTAAGAAGAGATGATTTCATAAGTTCCAAGGCAAAATGGAGCAGTTACCCGCGAGGTAAAATGACATCTAATCCCCTAAAACCCGTCGTTACCCACAACCTAGCCTCCTCAGGGACCCTATCCACAATGATCATCGAAGGAGTGGAGAAGACCCTAGTATTCCTCTCCTTGCATAGCTCCCAGGAAATAAGCATCAGGAGGGGGGCTATTCATCGTGAGGACGATCTTGTTCCACCAATCTTTGACAACGACCATAGTCGACCAATCACTTGTCCTAATATCATCCACAAGCCAATCCGTGCCTTGACCGCATTCCAAACCGCAGTCGAATATTAGCATGGGAAAAGGAGATGGGCCATCGTTTCTTGAACTTAGGTTGCAAAGGGGGGCACGTACTGAAATTTGGCCATCCCCTACGATGAAGTCAATCAGCCGTCCAAACTCTATTGTGTTGGGAATATAACTACTGGGTATGACCCACCCAGGAGGGGCCGGGTCATACCACTCGCGGCTTAAGATGAAGAGGCCCAAGAAGATATGAAGATGGCGGTTCATAGAGCAAGCTTATTGAAGGCCCAAGACCCGGGGACGACTTGAGGCCCACGGGTGTGAGCCGCCATATTTTTAACTTGTATTGTAAGGCAAGCTTAGATACCGAGCCGGACACGTTTTGTATGAGCCGGCCGGGACTCTGTAAGCCGCCGGGCATCAACCTGTATATAAAGGGGTGACCCGGCGGCGGGTTAACTCAAGAAAACAACTCCTCGAGAACTAGGTCAAGCGTATTCGCTCCCTGGTAATCGAAACCCAAGCAATACAACCTAAAGCAGGAGTAGGCTTTTACCTCGTTGAGAGGGGCCGAACCTGTGTAAACTCTCTGTGTCCTTTGTTCCGTTTAACCCCTTCAAGCTAACCTAGCTGCGATGGCTCCACACCTAAGTCCTTATGCTAGGGCATCTGCCGTGTTAAATCCACGACAGTTGGCGCCCACCGTGGGGCCAGCGCACGGTGGTTTCGAGAGTTTGGAGGGCAGCTTCACAGGGATCAAGGGATACGCCGTCGGCCAGATGACTAAGAGCCGCCGCGGCAAGCTCTACATCGACGACGCTGGCTGGGGCCCCGAGGCCGGCTCAATCGAGTACGGGTACCGGGTCCCCTTCGGCGGAATCCACGTCTTCATCGGCAAGATCGGTGAATCGGAGCCTGAGCCGGACACCTGCACCGACATCGTCGAGACGGCTCAGCGTGCACGACCCACCAAGGTTCAAGCCGCCGTGAAGCAAGCTTTTGTGGGTTTTATTCACGGAGTGGATCTTGAGGAAGGATCTGTGTCCGGAGGAGAGACATCCATCTATTCTGGTGATGAGTCCTCAACCGGCGAGACCGATTCAATATATCAATTGCAAGATGGTGGGCTTGGGGGCTGTTCCGATGGTGACAGTATTCCGGACCCCTATGAGCCGCCTAACAGAGTCGCGATCTTCATGGCCGGCACTCAACCGGTGCTCAATTCATCAACTGCTGCAGCCATGACTTCCGGTTCAACGGCCGCGGCAACGGCCGCGGCGAGTAACTCTGCGCGCCCGCCGGCTCAAGTTCTATCTGAGCTCTTGGAGGCTTTGGCGACCTTATTAGCTGCAGAGGTAACACCGGAGAATCAAGCACAGCATAAGGTGGATGTCGCGAAACTACGAGATGAGATAGCTCAAGAAAAGGAGGAGTTTAATGCTGAGAATGCTAGGATGGTGACAGAACGAGCCGCCCTGGACGCTGCGTCACAACGGATTCAAGCAGAGAATTTCCGGTTAAGCCTGGATCAAAATGCATCTAACGCCGTTCTGCGAAGGAGGCACCAGAGTCGTCTACCTCCGGAGTACGATGCAAGGAATCTTTTCAACACGCCTGGGGCTGGAACCAGTGACCCGCCCGTGGTGAACCGGGTGGTTGAGGCGCCCGTGACCGGAGCGACGGTTCAACCACGTGCTGCAGACCCACCTCGTTTGAATTTGACCCCGCCTCAGCAAGTTCCGACACCGTCGGGTCATTATTCTAACCCTTTGGATAATATGATTGCGGCAGCTACGCGATTGGCGGCTCTCCCAGTTGAAGGCGAGTCTCCAGCCGCGATGGAGATACGGAGGGCTGGAGAGCTTCTTCAGCCAGCGGTGGCTCAACAGGCGGCTTACTCGTACAGTCGTGATCGGATTCATTCAACCCCTCGTCAAAGCCGGAGTTATAGCAGGCATATTGATTCGCCAGCGGTTTCAAGCAGTGAGCGGCACCGTAACCCGCCCCGTAGGAATGACCCGCCGCGTGCTGATAACAATGCTCAGGCTTTAGTGGATCAGGGCAGGGCACGTCGGGAGGCTGAGCTGGCGGCTCAGTTGGCGGCTCATCAACAATCTCCGGCTTACCCATCGGTGTCTGTAGAGGCAGGAGTGACCTCTAGAACCCTTGGTGTGCCATGTTTAGTGCCGGCTCTACGTAACGAGCGCTTACCTAAGAATTTTAAGGGCCCCCGCAAGGTGCCTAATTACACGGCGGATCAGCCCCCAGAGGCCTGGATTGAGAGCTATGAGATGGCCATGGAGATGTTGGATGTTAGTGATGCTGCATGTGCTAAATACTTCACCATGATGTTGGATGGGCCGGCACGCACTTGGCTGAAAGGATTGCCCCCTAACTCCATCAGGTCATGGGCTGAATTGAAGACGCGTTTTATCCAAAATTTCAAAGACACGTGCAAGCAGCCTATGTCGATTCTTGATTTAGATTCTTGCGTCCAGGGTGAGGGCGAGTCAACAACCAATTGGGTGCGCCGGATCTCGGCCGTTATCTACTCATCGGACAGTATCAACGCCGGTTCAACCGTCCTGATGTTGGAAAAGAATTGCCAGTTCCTTTCCCTTAAGCAGAAGCTGGGGCGACTTAAGCGCCATTGCAACGATATGGGAGAGCTCATGGCGGCTCTCGTCAAATACGCCAACTCTGATTGTACTAAGGACCCTGAGTCTGATGAGGAGAAGGCTGGCAAGGGAAAGAAGAACAGCAATGCCAAGGGGCAGCAGCACAATACGGCGGGTCAAGGTAACAATGGTAAGCGCAAAGCTGACAGCAGTTCAGACTTTGTGGCTAATACCAACACGTAGAGTAACAATCAGCGTCGTAAGGGAAAATCGTCAACGCCCCGATTTGGCAGGCCAAAGTTCAACCTTGAAGCGATTATGAACCAGCCTTGCCCAAAGCACGGTACACAAGAGAAGCCGGCCAATCATCTATGGAAAGATTGCTTCATCATGAGGGAGTATAGAAATTCCGGTTTTTTCCAGAACAATCATGGCCCGCATGGCGGGTCAGGATCCGGCTCTCATGGACCTAGCTTTGGAGGTGGCGGCTCAAGCTCTGGTTTTCAGGGCCAAGGTAGTCAAGGTGGTTTCAATCAGCAACCTAGTCAAGGGAATCAGCAGCAACAGACCGGTTATCAGAGTAATCTGAAGTAGCTGAATAGTGGTCAATATCAGGTGTTTACCACGAGTTTATGCAAACGAGACCAGAAGATTCATAAACGGGCGGTGAACGCGGTTGAGCCAGCAGTCCCTCGATACTTACGATGGTCTGAACATCCTATTGTATGTAGCCATGAGGATCACCCGCCCCGGGTTGATGATCCGGGTCAATTGGCTTTGGTGGTTGCTCTTCAGGTTGGAGGGTATAAGTTTACCAAGGTGCTCATGGATGGAGGCAACAGCATCAATATCCTTTATTATGATACTTTCCGCCGTATGAATTTGACTGACAAAGATCTTAAGCCGTCTTCTACTGTTTTTCATGGGGTGGTGCCTGGTAAGTCGGCGTATCCTGTAGGTAAGATAGCTTTGGAAGTGGCCTTTGGTGATGACCATGATTACAGAGCTGAAACATTGACCTTTGAAGTGGTCAAGATCAAGAGTCCTTATCATGCCTTGTTTGGACGGCCGACTTATGCTAAATTTATGGCACGGCCTTGTTATGTTTATCTGCAGCTTAAAATGCCGGGTCGCAAGGGTACCATCATAGTGCATGGAAACAGAAAGATAGCTTTGGAGTGTGAAGAGGGTGATGCTGCTTATGCTGAGTCTGTTTGTGCAACGGAGGAATTGAAGTTCTACAAAGATAATGTTGACCCGGCAGATATGACACCTTTGAAAAAGCCAACCACAGAGCATGACCCCTTGTTGAAGTTTAAGTCGGCAGATGACACTAAGCATGTTGACTTTGTTCCTGGCGACTCATCCAAGAGTTTAGCATCAGTGCCAATATGGATCCGAAATAGGAAAGCGCGCTCATCGAGTTCATCCGTGAGAACCGGGACATCTTTGCATGGAAGCCTTCAGACATGCCAGGTGTACCGAGGGAACTCGCTGAGCACACTCTCAATGTTGATCCAAAGTTTAAACCGGTCAAGCAATTCCTTCGTCGTTTTAATGAAGAGAGACGCAAGGCCATTGGTGAAGAAGTAGCCCGGCTCTTGGCGGCTGGGTTTATTATTGAAGTTTTTCATCCTGAGTGGTTGGCGGGGGGGGGGGGGGGGGGGGGGGGGGGGGGGGGGGGGGGGGGGGGGGGGGGGGGGGGGGGGGGGGGGGGGGGGGGGGGGGGGGGGGGGGGGGGGGGGGGGGGGGGGGGGAATCACTACCAACTTACTACATGTCTGTCTTCCGCTTACCCAGAAAAAAAAAAACCTCAAAGCTATTGACGCGATATGCCGAGCCTTTTTCTGGGCTTCCGAGGAAACATGTACATGTCCTAAATGCTTAATTGCATGGAAAAACGTTTGAAATGGAAAATGTTTGGTGGTTTAGGCATAAAAAATATGCAAATCCAAAACATATGTCTACTTACGAAATTCGCTACAAAACTTTTGCTCCCCTCTAATTCACCTTGGGTCGATTGGTTCCATGGACAACACCCAAACGCCTTAGCATCACCTCACACCCACCACTCCTTGCTATGCAAGATTTTAAATCAGCAACTACCACAACTACAACAAATCTCCTTCGTCTTAATGAGCAATGGCAACACTACCTTCTTTCAGCTAGATGTTTGGTTACACCAATTACTCCTAGCCAATGCCTTTCCAAACTTTTTTCACACTCAACCGACCCCGGCCCAAACGTCCTTGTTTCCTACATTATGCAAAACGGTGTGGAGTCTAACCTTCAAAATAGCCTAACCCACGTCGCTTCTATGGAGTTGTCTGCCGTGATGTCTTTGCGGATGACAAGTGATACCTCACCCGGGGTCTACCCTTATCCACCAAGCATGCCTACAAACTACTACACCAAGACGAGGAGGGCCAAAACGCTGGGCTGATGTAGGGTAGCAGAGTCCCTAACAAGGTCAAGCTTTTTTCTTGGCTTCTCTTCTGCGACAGGATCAACCCCAAGGCAAACCTGCTCCACAAGCACATTGCTCCGAATAGCAAATGCCCGATATGTCGTCGTGCTGTAGAAGACTCCGAGCTCATTTTCCTCCAATGACCTATCTCTTCAAGAATCTAGCAACGCACTGGCATCCTTCACGGCTTGGACTTCAACTCTCTATGGGAGTTGCCACTACCTCCTACCCTTGATGGCACTATCTGGCCTACCGTACTTCTTACCATCTTATGGAAAATTTGGGATAGACGCCCGAAACACCAAGGTTTCCCGTGACATCGACAACCATATCTCTTCAACGGTGAAGAACATTATCTCAGACTTCACCTTATGGACTCATCAGTTCAAGGAACCAACCGACAATGATATCGCCTCCTCATGGCGACAATACCTATCCTCACGTGCAAACGTGCCGATGTAATCTTTGACCAGTTGCTTGTTTCTTGTAACTGGTTAAATTTCAGTGATTTATCTGTTTCCTCTATTTCAAGTTTCCTTTTTATAAGGAGCTGTTTCTTTTTGTTTTGTCCTTGCACACTGAATTCACAAGAATAATCTTTCACGGCCATTTCCATCACACACACATGATGCATGATTAATTGGATGCATGTGAGTGTGTGTACCTAATGACTTTCTGCACCAGATACGCCCTCAACAATCCGTGGCCTTCAAATATTGGAGAAGCAATGTGAGGCCGAAATCGCGCAACACTTCTTTTTATCGGTAAGCCATCAACGCACTAACTCACATGATAGAGCTTTCAATGCAGCGGAAATGTACCGGACTTACCATTACTTTCCCCGTACTTTAGTTTTCTTTTCTCCATGCGTCGAGTTCAACTAGATGTCGATCAAGCCATGAATGGACTCGTGTCTTTCCAAGTCACCCGCGAGGTGAAATTAAGAATTGACAAAAGCGAAAAGATTTCCACGTCCGTACATAAATTATATGCCCAAATGCTACAGACACCATCACTAGCTTATGATGATCAGCAAAGGACCTCCACTATAAACACCCGACAATATTAAAGGTGATCTCCCGAGTAAACAGCCATTACACAACTCTAGTAAAATATTACCCGGGAGGACCTAGGCCATGTATAGTCGCTATAATGCGCTAATGATCCATGCATCAATCATTTGGACTTTCCATCATCTCATAATTAAGGCTCGTCAAAAGACAAGGGATTCTATATGTTACAGACACGTTGTCATATATAATTCATGGTGCACCGCGAACCACACATATCGTCATTCCATGGTTTGGCGCAATTGGGGTCAATGATGATGCTATATATAGCTAGCAGCACAATCCCATAGACTGAATATTCAAGAAAACAAAAGCATTCGGATTATCTTTAGAAAAAAGAAATTATATATGCAGTAAACGAGGGTGCCGCGTAGCTTACAAGGAAATGAAAAGAAACAAACGGCCAAATCAACATAAAAACAACACAGAGCATGCAAAACATAAAAAACAAACGAGACACACCGTGCGAACTTTGCCCCGAGACCTCACCGTGCAAAATATATGTAAGCTAGGCAGTATTCTGTTTCTCAGCGCGGTGAGATAGATAGCTCACCGCGATTGGCTTTCACGAGCTAGTTAGGTCATCAATGGATGGAGAGGTCGGGCGCTACCTTCCTTTAAAAAAAATAAAGAACTAGCTATGTAATTTCAGCTCCATTCTTCATATACTAATCACCAAATTACTCTAGTAAGCTTGCTCAGCGGGTTGCGCTGGATAGAACTCATTTAATTAAAACATGGACACTGAATCTGAACGCTACCAAAATTCCAGAAGGTGCCAAGTTATATCACAGACAGCACAGCGAAGGAACTCATCAAGATTGCACATTGGCGGCATCGTCATCATTTCTCCCCGAGCAAGCGATTCCGACTTCACTGCGAACGACTGCCGACCAAATCCACCTCGCAAAGGCCGTGAGAAGCCAGATGAAGATCCATGCCAAGCAAACAGCCACACGTGCGGGCGATAGCGCTGCTCCGATTCTGACGGCAAGCTCCGCTGGGGAACAATGCAGGGCTGGCACCACGGAAGATCACGAAACAGACCACCTGTCGCCCATCATCGTCTCCACCTGGACCCCACCGCCACGGCTCCTACTTCACAGCAACAAACAATCCGAGACAATTCCGCGAACACGTCGGAGAAGAGCCGACTACTGAAACCTTTTCCGCGACACCAACATCACACACCCCCGTCGTCGTTCCCACAGAAACCCTAACACACACACCACCGTCTTCCACCGGCCGCCGCGGCTAAGATACTGCACCACCAGCAGCACCGCACCACAGGAGACCACTCGCACGCCACCCTCCTCACGACCCTCTAGCTGATGAAGCTCCAAAAATGATGCCCTCGAGAGGGGTACGACATCGAGATGCCACCATCATCCAACCCCATCGGGTCTGTGGTTTCCCTCGGAGCTGTCTCGGGCAGAGAGAAGCAGAGCAGCCCATTGACGCCTTCAAGGAGGTCATGGCATCCACAGGCGTCGCCTTAGCTGGCACAACCATGGCCAGAAACAGAGCATAGCCCGGCATCCCTCCAAAGATCTCAGCCGAAAAAATCCATCCAGCGAGTCTATCCGCTCGCCACAGCCTCTCCCGATCCTTGGCACTGTCCATAGCCCCCTCCCAGTAGTCGCAATAATTGCAAGGCGGAGCTCAGCCCCGAACCTGCGGCATGCAAGCCACGGGATAGAGGCGCCCTCGCAACCACCAACTCTTGCTGCATGTGCTGTGAGAGGACGTCCGAACGAGGAGGAGGCAGCGCCGCCACTGGAGCCACGTCACTGCATCGCTGAAGCAACCCCCCAGAGCCACCGAGGACTGGATCCTCCACAATAGGGACCTCCCTACCCCTCGCTCCGGTGATGCCGCTCTCCGCTGCCACCTCCATCATCGCCAAGTAGCAGCCCTCACGGGACCAGATCAGGCCCGACCCGCCGCACCACCGACTCTACATGCCGTCCTTTCCTTCACCTCTAGAGCGCGCCACCTTGGCACCTAGAAGCCTTCGCTACACCTCAGAGCAGCCGCTGTCGCACCCCCAAGCAGCCTCCGCCGACGCGCCCCGCACGGCCGTAGCCACCGCACCACAGCACCGAATCAAGGCACTGCCTTGTTCCCTGGAGCCAGCATGGGTTTCGCCGGTGGCTCCTCTGGCAACAGCGAGACAAGGGGGAGGAGAATGGGGGAAGGTAAAGGCACCGACTAGGGTTACCCTGTCTTGCCGGAGGAGGGCGACGCGGAAGCGATGGTGGGGTGGCTCCGGGGGGGGGGGGGGGGGGGGGGGGGGGGGGGGGGGGGGGGGGGGGGGGGGGGGGGGGGGGGGGGGGGGGGGGGGGGGGGGGGGGGGGGGGGGGGGGGGGGGGGGGGGGGGGGGGGGGGGGGGGGGGGGGGGGGGGGGGGGGGGGGGGGGGGGGGGGGGGGGGGGGGGGGGGGGGGGGGGGGGGGGGGGGGGGGGGGGGGGGGGGGGGGGGGGGGGGGGGGGGGGGGGGGGGGGGGGGGGGGGGGGGGGGGGGGGGGGGGGGGGGGGGGGGGTTTTGAAAACATTGCATGGACAACATGAACTCAGGATCACAATAAAGTACTTGTGGGCAGTAGCCTTGAACGTAGGGTCTGCTTGAACCCAAGACATTAATTTGGAGATAGATGTCTGTTTCAGTTAGCACGCTTTCTTGAACTTCAATTGTACACAATTAATCATGCTGAAAGGAAAAACGAAAAAAGATGGCTTTATAGACAACTATTCTCTAGTTTATATTAGTCTCTTAAAAAAGGGAAATGATTTAAAACAACCAGCTGCAGACGCTCCGCTCGCCATCCGCCTCCGCTGACTGCCACGCGTCCCCATGGGACCACCCACGTCGCGCAGCGCTCCCAGTCCTTATCCCGTGGATTCGTTCACTAGCATCTCTTTCTTCCCCGATGAACTTCTTTTTTCCCATCTCCCTTTTCTCAATCACCATGCACGGCCACACGATTTGCTGCCATTGACCAAAGCTGCCAAATCACCTTCCCACCAGCGCACTGCAAGGCTACATCGCCGCCGTCGGCACCGCTGCGCAAGCCATCCTTACAAGCTGCGAGGCACTCGCCGAAAAAGGATCACAGGTGTTGCGAGGACGCTCGCCTGTGGGAGGATCGAATTCTCCCGGATGCTGTGACGCCGCTCGCCGGAAGCATCCGGTGCTGCATGGATGCTCGCCGGCGGGAGCATCGGAGACTCCCGGGTGCTGCGAGGCCGCTCGATAGAAGCATCCGATGCTGCGATGTCTGCGGCGGGTATGGCAAGGGAGCGTTGGTGCTGCGACGACGGAGTTGCGGCGGTGATCGGCAACGAACAGAATGCGGAAACGCTGACTGCTGCGACGAGTGAGATTGCAGCAGCAGTGACCGGGGGCGAAGCCAAATGCAGCAACCGCGACTGCTGCGGCGAGGGGGGTTGCAGCAACGATGACCGGCGACGAAGCCGGATGCAGCATTGCCGACTGCTGCAGCGACCGGCGGCGAAACCGGCTGCAGCAACGACGGCTGTTGCGACAAGGTGGTGGGAGCAGCAGTGGTCAATAGAGCCATGCGCATGCCGGTCAACGAGTTGCTTGCTGGGAGAAGTTCTGCAGCAGGGACGGGCTGACCATGGCCGCAAGAGACGCTGCAGTGCGGGACGTGCAGAGATCAGATGGTCAGGCGCTCCCATCTGACGGTTGAGATGGCGGATGTTGTTTTAGTCCACTGCAGTGGGATGATGCCTAGCACGCGCTGTTAGGAATAAACCGTGTGTGCGGATGTGCGTCGCGTGTGTGTGCGCGCGTTCGTGTCCGTGGTCACCAGCGTATGTGTGCGCGTGAGTTTGGGTCGAGTCTAGCCGGTTTGTGGCGATCGTATGGCGATCGAGATAGCGTGCAGCAGGTGCAACGGGAGGAACCTGGCGCCCAGGTCGGGCGGACGAGCAAGTCAGGCTCACGATCGATGGAAGACCGGATCGCTAGGGAGGCTCCGTGAGCGCTGCGTTTCTGTTAGCTACAAATCCGGCTGTGATTTGAGTTTGGTAGAGCGTCAGGTTGTCATACGTAGGTTGTTAGGCCAGATACGATCTGGAGTGTCCAGCTTTATATAACAAGAGAAAGAGGGCGTCCGGCGCCGTGGCGTACGTTGCCAGAAACATGCTAGTCCCTGTTTGCTTTCGTCTACCTCCGTTCCTGAAAACCAGTTCGAGCTAGCTAGGGTTAGACCCAACAATTGGTATACAGAGCCTCGTTTGTTCCTGTGCTCGTGGCCATGGCGATCGTCCCGCACGGCGCAGGGGGTAGCACGGTGTCGATGCCGATGCCGATGCTCACACCGGACAACTACACGGTGTGGGCGATCAAGGCCGAAGCCATCCTCGACGCCTAGAACCTCTGGGAAGCGGTGTCGCCGGCGAGCGGCGCGGCGGTCGTCGCGGGGAAGAACAAGACGGCGAGGGCGGTGCTCTTCGGTGCGCTCTCCGAAGACTTGTTGATGCAGGTATCGACGAAGAAGACGGCGGCTGAGGTGTGGGCCAGCTTGAAGACGAGGTTCGTCGGCGCCAATCGGGTCCAGGTGGCGCGGCTCTCCACTCTCCATGGCGAGTTTGACAAGCTGCGCATGGAGGAGGGGGAGGCGCTAGACGCGTACGCCGGCAAGATCGGCGGCATGGCAGCAAGGTATGCCGGCCTCGGCTCGACGCTCGACAATGCCGCCATGGTGAAAAAACTGCTCGACACGGTGCCCGATCGGTTGTATGCCGCGGTGGCCGGGATCGAGCAGTTCTGCGACATGGAGACGATGGCGTTCGAGGAGGCGTTGAGCAGGCTCAAGGCGTTCGACGAACGCTTACGTCGGCGCACGCAGGACGACGGTGGACGAGGCGGCGATCAGCTGATGTTCACGGCAGCCCAGTGGGAGGCATGCAACGTCAGCGCGGCGGCAGCCTCGACCACGACGACGGTGTGAGCAGCGTGGCCTCGGGCACGAGACGGCGGCGCGGGAAGTGCTACAACTGTGGCGTTCGTGGCCATTTCTCCCGCGACTGCCGGCAGCCGAAGAAGGAGAAGGCGCTCCTCGCCGACATCGACGAAGAGCCGGGCCTCCTGTAGGTCACGGTTTAGGGGGAGATTGTTAGGAATAAACCGTGTGTGCGGATGTGCGTCACGTGTGTGTGTGCGCGCGTTCGTGTCCGTGGTCACCAGCATATGTGTGCGCGTGAGTTTGGGTCGAGTCTAGCCGGTTTGTGGCGATCGTATGGCGATCGAGATAGCGTGCAGCAGGTGCAACGGGAGGAACCTGGCGCCCAGGTCGGGCAGACGAGCAAGTCAGGCTCACGATCGATGGAAGACCGGATCGCTAGGGAGGCTCCGTGAGCGCTGCGTTTCTGTTAGCTACAAATCCGGCTGTGATTTGAGTTTGGTAGAGCGTCAGGTTGTTATACGTAGGTTGTTAGGCCAGATACGATCTGGAGTGTCCAGCTTTATATAACAAGAGAAAGAGGGCGTCCGGCGCCGTGGCGTACGTTGCCAGAAACATGCGAGTCCCTGTTTGCTTTCGTCTACCTCCGTTCCTGAAAACCAGTTCGAGCTAGCTAGGGTTAGACCCAACACGCGCTCTTAAAAAATGACAGAAAAGAGATTTTTTTTGGTCCCTCAACTAACTTTAGGGTAAGATCTGGTCCCTCAACTTCAAAACTAGAAAAACATAGTTTCTTAATTTGTAAAACCCTATATCTTTGGTCCCTAACTCTGTTCTAATTGGTTTCAATGATGACGTGGTGTGTTACTGACTCGGACCTGATACCATGGCACTGTTTAATCGTAGAACTCACCATATGAGGGCCCATGCATTCCGACGAATGTGGCTTTGCGCATTGTAGAGCAACTATTCGGACTATCACAATAAAAATAGGCGCTTCACTTGGAGCAATGAGCGGGACAACCCTGTTAAAATATATTGCCTATCATTCTCTGTCAGTTCGGACTTTTGGATTAACCGGCTGAAGCATGCATTCAATAAACCATATCTTGTCCAAGCTTGATAGCTTTTTTTGCAATTCCGACTGGCACACGCACTTCAACGACCACCTTCTAGATGCCTTGTCGTCTTCCCTATCGTACCATTGCCCTTTTTTTCTGGCATGTGATAGAGGTCCCCAGAGGCCGAGAAGCTCCACGCTCGAATATATGTATTTTGATTTAAGATGCCATGTTTGTTCAAACAGTGGCTGATGCTTTGGCTGAAAACATCACACATAGTAAGCCTTGCCATGTCTTCCACCAACTTAGGAAAGTTTGACACCTCACAAATGGATCCAATGTTTCGCCTCTGACGCAAAACCCTAGCTTCATATGGCCCTTGAGATTATTCCACGGCTCGTTGTGGCCCAAAGTAGGCTCTCCCAGGAAGAGAGAAACATTAGAAGGAGGCTAAAAAGATGGGTCATTGACTTAAAGTTCTTGAGAGATCTAGGTAGAGCCAATGCCCCCGGGTGACCAACCTCAAGGAGGGTGTCGACAAATATACCCATATTTATTCAAATGTGGTATAAGTATGAGACATGAAGATATCCTGAAGGTGTATCTGTATTCAAGTCAGAAGACGTCCCAAAAGGCCCTATATTGAGGTGTAAGATATAGGAAGGGAGGAGCGAATTTGGAATCCAACACAATGGAGTCTGGGATCATGCGGGCTAAGGACACTACTTTCCTTAGGCATGCCAGGGTTGGAGTCCGGGATGGTTTGATTTTAACTTGGAGGCCAAGACAAGACGCAGATATAGACTCGTAGGCCTAGGCGAAAGGAATTGCCTCAAGTCCCTGAGTTCCCAGAAGCCAGGAGGGAGGCTCCACCATCTAGAGAGGACAGACCTCATCTAGACTATGTATCGACACCATTATTATAATCGCTGAGATAACAAAGATCAGAAGGCAGGACGTAGGGCTATTAGCCACATGGGGGCCTAAACCACGGTAAAAAACGTGTCTCTCGTCTCATCTCACCGAAGTTAGTCGATGGGGTCCTTGTGTCACCCCCACGTCCACTTCCCGGAACACGCATACCCTCGTATATGTGATGAGTTCTTTTAAGATCGTCCCTCTTACCTCACAGGAGGTAAGAGTGCCTAGTTAATCTGAGCCATTGATTTTATTAGTTAGTGGACCCAAGTTATTAACACATGCAAAATTAACCTGTCTCAGCCGGTAACCTCCCCGCTTGCTCGAGACACAGATAAGGAAACCCCAATCAGAGTTCAAAAAGGAAATAGAAAAGAAAATCCTCTCCCGGATCACGCTTTATCGTAGTTATCTCCTCAAATGGCGTTGCCCTCACTAGATCTATCAGTCAGTGGATGAGAAATGGCCCAAACCTTTTCTTTTTAACACAGCCATAGCCCAAATCGACAGAAACTAAAGAACAATAAGTAGCCTACGTGTAGAGTTGTTCTCCTCTAAAAAGAACGTGCTGAATTATTTTTTAAATCAAGAACGTGTTGAATTGGTGGTGTGTACATTTTTTTAGGCTAAGGGCATCTTCAACGTCGACACTCAAAACGCCGCAAATGTCTGCACCGAGGTGTCCGGGCATAGTTTGTCATCCAATTCGGACACCTATTTGACCGCGAACACGTACGTTTTTCCATAAACCAAACGCAAATCGGGGGAGGTTTGCAGTCGTGTGGACCGCCGCCACGTACGCGCCTGACCGCCACGTACGGCAAACCCAGAACCCTCTCCCGCGCGAAATGGTTACTGCACATTCATGTCAGTGAACCCGCTCCAGAGCGGACATGACTCGACGTCATTGATGCGGGTCAGAGCAACGCGACCGGACGAGTGGGCGGCATCGCTTAAATGCCGACGCGGCGACCGAGAAGCCTACTCTAGTCGATGTGTCGCATTGTAACCGGCGGCCTGCCCATTCGCCTGGCCGTGGCTATTTAAGCACGGATCCGACGTCGTACCACATCTCCTATCCTCTGCGGACACTGCTGATCCGCTCCATGACCCTCCTCTCTTCTCCACAACGATGTCAAAGTCCTAGTTCTCCGCGCTAGCAGGTGGATCCGGATCCGGCTCCTGCCGCCACCCTCGCTCTCCGGGGCCATCAGTCTACATGGCGCCCGTCTCCTCCGGGAAGGAGGAGATCATCGTCTCCTCCGACGAGGAGGAGGAGCAGAAGCTGCAACAGCAGCCTCGCCTCCTAGTGGAGGCCGCCGCGGCAGACGAAGAGAACCATGCGCACCTGGACCTCCTCCTCGAGTGGTCGCTCAAGGACCGCGGTCCGGCTCTGCCCTCGCCGTCGCTCAACCGCGCCAAGGCGGAGCCTGCGTCACCACCTCTACACCGCGTCAAGACAGAGCCTACCTCACCCCCACCCATGCGCAACCACGGCGTCCAAATCGGACGCCGCGTGAAGGAGGAGTCGGTGTTGCCGCCGCATAGTTGGGGAGCGCGCATTGACCGGCCGACGTCACTGCCGCACCGCTTTTGGCACGACAAGGCTGTGCAGGATGAGGTGCCCCTGACGATCACGAAGGCGCACAGGCCCCTCCTCCACTACCTTGGCCGTGGTGGCGGCGGCGGCTCCCCGTCGTGGAGCCTGCTGTTGAGGGAGGGGAGGTCGGCCTGGGAGGCGGCGCAGAGGGAGCTGCACAACAGGCGGCTTTTACGAAGTCTAGCGTCGCGCTAGACTGGGTTCATGTGGACCACAACCTAGAGGAGGCCTGGGCCAGTGACCTGTCCGTCACCATAGTGCAGACGTCCGTGCTGCGTGTGCGCCGCCTCGACGTGGAGCTCGTGAAGATCGCCTAGGAATGGTCGCTAAGCGACAACGCCACCGGCAAGGGCAACGACAGGGCTCCCCAGACCGTTGGCCGACAGGGCCCTGCACACGGCGCAGGAGGAAGCTCAACGGCTCCTTTGTGAGCGCAAGGTGGCAGCCAGGCAGGGCTTCCGCGCCCCCGCGCCCTTATGTCGCTGGAAGGATGACGAGGATGATTCTCACAACGACGACGGCAGGACGGACGGCGATGGAGGTGCCGCAGGCCGGCCCGGCCAGGCATATGAGGTCACCGTCCAGTACTACAAATTAGTTTATTTTTTTAATTTTAGTTGAACGGACTAAATATCATCCGGTTTATGTAAATTATATGGAACGTATTCCCATTTACATGAATTCTGTTGTGTTTGCATGATATTTTGTCCGTCTGGTTTAAATTTTCGGGTCAAGGGTTGCATGGCCGACTCCATATGGGTGTCCGCGGACGCGTCCGTGAACAAATACTATGTCTGTTTTTGGGACCGCCGTGGAGATGCCCTAATTAGTGGCGTGTACATGACTCAGAGGGATGAAAAAAAATATCGGGTTAATTTGGATTTGTGTACGCTAAACATTATTAAAGCATCTCCAATAGATGGTCCAAATTTTGGCGATCCAAACCGGAGATGTAAAAATTTGTACCGTCAAAAAGTTCTTTTTGAAGCTCCGAAAAAAGCTCAACTCCAACAGATGGTCCAAATCGGAGATGTAAAACATCAACTCCAACAGATGGTCCAAACGAAGATGTAAAAATCTGAAAACAACCAACTACTAGTTCATTCAACATAGTTCAAACATCAAATTCAACATAGTTTCATACATGAAATTCAACTACTACTTATTCAAACTACTCCTCATCGTCGGAGCTACGGAACTGTTCCCAGAACTCATCCTTGTCCGGGTCGTCGCACCCCTCCTCCTCCTCCGACAAGTCTGCCCAGTCCTCCTCGGAAGAGGACTCGATGGGGATCACCGTCGAGGGGCCGGCCTCGTCCTCCTTCTTCGCCCCCTTCTTCTTCCGCTCCACGTCGTGCTTCCAGTAGTACTCCAGCTCGGCCTGGACGTACTCCGGATGCTCCCGAGCAAACCTCGCCATCGCCGCCTCGTCGCTCTTGCCGGCACTGACGACAACCAACGGCTTCTTCGTCTTCTTCTTCATCGTGATCTCCTGCATCCTGATGCCCTGCGGCACTAGCATCTCCGCTTCTGCCCGACTCTCGATCTCCAGGAAGTTGAGGTGCTCCCGGGGCCTTTCGGCACGCCACACCGCCACGTCGTAGGCACGCATGGCCTCGTGGGCGGTGGGGTACATGCTGAGCCACCAACGCCTCCCGGCGTCGGAGAACTCCACTCCGAAGTTACCGGAGGGCTTCTGCCTCACGCCGAAGAAACCCGACTTGCCCTTCGGCGTCTTCTTCGGCGCCATCGGAGAGGAGAGAGGTGGGGCGGAGGCGGCGGTGGGTGGAGAGGGGGGGGGGGGGGGGGGGGGGGGGGGGGGGGGGGGGGGGGGGGGGGGGGGGGGGGGGGGGGGGGGGGGGGGGGGGGGGGGGGGGGGGGGGGGGGGGGGGGGGGGGGGGGGGGGGGGGGGGGGGGGGGGGGGGGGGGGGGGGGGGGGGGGGGGGGGGGGGGGGGGGGGGGGGGGGGGGGGGGGGGGGGGGGGGGGGGGGGGGGGGGGGGGGGGGGGGGGGGGGGGGGGGGGGGGGGGGGGGGGGGGGGGGGGGGGGGGGGGGGGGGGGGGGGGGGGGGGGGGGGGGGGGGGGGGGGGGGGGGGGGGGGGGGGGGGGGGGGGGGGGGGGGGGGGGGGGGGGGGGGGGGGGGGGGGGGGGGGGGGGGGGGGGGGGGGGGGGGGGGGGGGGGGGGGGGGGGGGGGGGGGGGGGGGGGGGGGGGGGGGGGGGGGGGGGGGGGGGGGGGGGGGGGGGGGGGGGGGGGGGGGGGGGGGGGGGGGGGGGGGGGGGGGGGGGGGGGGGGGGGGGGGGGGGGGGGGGGGGGGGGGGGGGGGGGGGGGGGGGGGGGGGGGGGGGGGGGGGGGGGGGGGGGGGGGGGGGGGGGGGGGGGGGGGGGGGGGGGGGGGGGGGGGGGGGGGGGGGGGGGGGGGGGGGGGGGGGGGGGGGGGGGGGGGGGGGGGGGGGGGGGGGGGGGGGGGGGGGGGGGGGGGGGGGGGGGGGGGGGGGGGGGGGGGGGGGGGGGGGGGGGGGGGGGGGGGGGGGGGGGGGGGGGGGGGGGGGGGGGGGGGGGGGGGGGGGGGGGGGGGGGGGGGGGGGGGGGGGGGGGGGGGGGGGGGGGGGGGGGGGGGGGGGGGGGGGGGGGGGGGGGGGGGGGGGGGGGGGGGGGGGGGGGGGGGGGGGGGGGGGGGGGGGGGGGGGGGGGGGGGGGGGGGGGGGGGGGGGGGGGGGGGGGGGGGGGGGGGGGGGGGGGGGGGGGGGGGGGGGGGGGGGGGGGGGGGGGGGGGGGGGGGGGGGGGGGGGGGGGGGGGGGGGGGGGGGGGGGGGGGGGGGGGGGGGGGGGGGGGGGGGGGGGGGGGGGGGGGGGGGGGGGGGGGGGGGGGGGGGGGGGGGGGGGGGGGGGGGGGGGGGGGGGGGGGGGGGGGGGGGGGGGGGGGGGGGGGGGGGGGGGGGGGGGGGGGGGGGGGGGGGGGGGGGGGGGGGGGGGGGGGGGGGGGGGGGGGGGGGGGGGGGGGGGGGGGGGGGGGGGGGGGGGGGGGGGGGGGGGGGGGGGGGGGGGGGGGGGGGGGGGGGGGGGGGGGGGGGGGGGGGGGGGGGGGGGGGGGGGGGGGGGGGGGGGGGGGGGGGGGGGGGGGGGGGGGGGGGGGGGGGGGGGGGGGGGGGGGGGGGGGGGGGGGGGGGGGGGGGGGGGGGGGGGGGGGGGGGGGGGGGGGGGGGGGGGGGGGGGGGGGGGGGGGGGGGGGGGGGGGGGGGGGGGGGGGGGGGGGGGGGGGGGGGGGGGGGGGGGGGGGGGGGGGGGGGGGGGGGGGGGGGGGGGGGGGGGGGGGGGGGGGGGGGGGGGGGGGGGGGGGGGGGGGGGGGGGGGGGGGGGGGGGGGGGGGGGGGGGGGGGGGGGGGGGGGGGGGGGGGGGGGGGGGGGGGGGGGGGGGGGGGGGGGGGGGGGGGGGGGGGGGGGGGGGGGGGGGGGGGGGGGGGGGGGGGGGGGGGGGGGGGGGGGGGGGGGGGGGGGGGGGGGGGGGGGGGGGGGGGGGGGGGGGGGGGGGGGGGGGGGGGGGGGGGGGGGGGGGGGGGGGGGGGGGGGGGGGGGGGGGGGGGGGGGGGGGGGGGGGGGGGGGGGGGGGGGGGGGGGGGGGGGGGGGGGGGGGGGGGGGGGGGGGGGGGGGGGGGGGGGGGGGGGGGGGGGGGGGGGGGGGGGGGGGGGGGGGGGGGGGGGGGGGGGGGGGGGGGGGGGGGGGGGGGGGGGGGGGGGGGGGGGGGGGGGGGGGGGGGGGGGGGGGGGGGGGGGGGGGGGGGGGGGGGGGGGGGGGGGGGGGGGGGGGGGGGGGGGGGGGGGGGGGGGGGGGGGGGGGGGGGGGGGGGGGGGGGGGGGGGGGGGGGGGGGGGGGGGGGGGGGGGGGGGGGGGGGGGGGGGGGGGGGGGGGGGGGGGGGGGGGGGGGGGGGGGGGGGGGGGGGGGGGGGGGGGGGGGGGGGGGGGGGGGGGGGGGGGGGGGGGGGGGGGGGGGGGGGGGGGGGGGGGGGGGGGGGGGGGGGGGGGGGGGGGGGGGGGGGGGGGGGGGGGGGGGGGGGGGGGGGGGGGGGGGGGGGGGGGGGGGGGGGGGGGGGGGGGGGGGGGGGGGGGGGGGGGGGGGGGGGGGGGGGGGGGGGGGGGGGGGGGGGGGGGGGGGGGGGGGGGGGGGGGGGGGGGGGGGGGGGGGGGGGGGGGGGGGGGGGGGGGGGGGGGGGGGGGGGGGGGGGGGGGGGGGGGGGGGGGGGGGGGGGGGGGGGGGGGGGGGGGGGGGGGGGGGGGGGGGGGGGGGGGGGGGGGGGGGGGGGGGGGGGGGGGGGGGGGGGGGGGGGGGGGGGGGGGGGGGGGGGGGGGGGGGGGGGGGGGGGGGGGGGGGGGGGGGGGGGGGGGGGGGGGGGGGGGGGGGGGGGGGGGGGGGGGGGGGGGGGGGGGGGGGGGGGGGGGGGGGGGGGGGGGGGGGGGGGGGGGGGGGGGGGGGGGGGGGGGGGGGGGGGGGGGGGGGGGGGGGGGGGGGGGGGGGGGGGGGGGGGGGGGGGGGGGGGGGGGGGGGGGGGGGGGGGGGGGGGGGGGGGGGGGGGGGGGGGGGGGGGGGGGGGGGGGGGGGGGGGGGGGGGGGGGGGGGGGGGGGGGGGGGGGGGGGGGGGGGGGGGGGGGGGGGGGGGGGGGGGGGGGGGGGGGGGGGGGGGGGGGGGGGGGGGGGGGGGGGGGGGGGGGGGGGGGGGGGGGGGGGGGGGGGGGGGGGGGGGGGGGGGGGGGGGGGGGGGGGGGGGGGGGGGGGGGGGGGGGGGGGGGGGGGGGGGGGGGGGGGGGGGGGGGGGGGGGGGGGGGGGGGGGGGGGGGGGGGGGGGGGGGGGGGGGGGGGGGGGGGGGGGGGGGGGGGGGGGGGGGGGGGGGGGGGGGGGGGGGGGGGGGGGGGGGGGGGGGGGGGGGGGGGGGGGGGGGGGGGGGGGGGGGGGGGGGGGGGGGGGGGGGGGGGGGGGGGGGGGGGGGGGGGGGGGGGGGGGGGGGGGGGGGGGGGGGGGGGGGGGGGGGGGGGGGGGGGGGGGGGGGGGGGGGGGGGGGGGGGGGGGGGGGGGGGGGCTGGCGAGGTGCCGGCCGGCGTACACCCGGGTGCATTAAGCTCCAATGCCCGTGCCGGCGCCGGAGACACGAATACTGCCTCCGCCGGAGACACCAATGGCGCCGCCAGAGACACCAATGGCGCCGCCTGCGTGCTGTGCGAGTTGCTGGCCGTGAAGCTGGGAACCGGGGGAGGCCCCTGTTGGCCGCCCGCAATCCACGTCGTCAGCCCATGAATCAACGTAGGCACCATGGCCTTGATCTTCGTTCCCAGTTGTTGTTCCACTTGCTCTTGGACAAGCTCCAGAATCCGCGCCACTTGTGCCTTGAGTGCTTCAACCTCGCGCGACTGGCTTTCCGAGCTGGTCTTTTTCTCCTTTCGCCCACCAGCGGTGTAGTATGACGACCATTTTGTGGACAAGCCTTTGCCGGCCACACGACCAGCTGACGTCGGCTTACTGAGCTTATCCTTGTTTTTCATTACGTTCAAGGCCCTATTCAAAGGGGTGTCGAAAGGGGAGCTCTGAGACGACCCCGCGCTACTGCTTTCTTTGTCCAGCGGAAGGAACGTGAACCATTTAGAAATAGTGGGGATTAATTAGAATGCAACCATATGGAGCTAATTACGCGGGGGTGTATTCCTTACCAGAACAAGCTCAAGCTCCTTGGTCTTCGGATCCGTGGTAAGCTCCTTTGTTACCGGGTCCTCCTTGTACCGGGCCCTGAGAAAGTTCCTGGTCTGCTTGTCACTATATTTCTCGAAGCGGGGCGGTAGGCCTTGCTCGGCACGCTCCGCGTCCTCCTTGTCCCATATAGGCTCCGCCACTCTGTAACCGCCGGGACCGAGTTGGTGGACCCCTAAGTTCAACTGCCGCATTTCTTTCCCCCACTGACTTGATTCGGAGGTTGCGGGGCTCTCGCACTTGATCTTGAACTCCTTGTAGTCATCTTCTCTCATCAAAGGATATTTTGCCTTGATCTTGTCATAACTATCACCTTTATCAATCATTGCCTTCACCGTGCTTCTCCAAGTAGACAGGGCCGTGCTCATCTTCGTGAGGGCGGCACTGTTCACTTTATTCCCTAAGAGGCGTGTGTTTGCAAACTCAGCGGAGAACTTGTATCGTTCGTGCAGCTTCGTGAAGAGGAGGCTGCGCAAATTCCCTCGGTCCTTATGCCTTAGGTTCTCGGTGTTGATCGAGACGGTGCTCCGGAGAATGCACCCGAGCTGAACCGAGTACCCCTTGACTACTTGTTTGGGCGCCGTCGGATGCCCGTCGGAGTTCACTTCAGTAAATTCCTCCCTGACGGTGCCGAGCATGCTTGGGCGCCGGTCCTTCCATTGCCTCTTCGGTTGGCTGCCATCTGTGCGTGCGCCGCCATCATCAGTGGTGGCATCCTCGGCGGCGCCATCAGTGGTGTCATCCCCGACGCCACTAGTGGTTGTGTAATCAGGATCGGTGTCTTCCGCGGCGTCATCATAGCGGTGAGGTTGTTCCTCCATCTCTTGGGACAGCTCCCAGAATTGCTTGCCGCCCGAACCACCGGCCTCATCGTTGTGGGGGGGGGGGGGGGGGGGGGGGGGGGGGGGGGGGGGGGGGGGGGGGGGGGGGGGGGGGGGGGGGGGGGGGGGGGGGGGGGGGGGGGGGGGGGGGGGGGGGGGGGGGGGGGGGGGGGGGGGGGGGGGGGGGGGGGGGGGGGGGGGGGGGGGGGGGGGGGGGGGGGGGGGGGGGGGGGGGGGGGGGGGGGGGGGGGGGGGGGGGGGGGGGGGGGGGGGGGGGGGGGGGGGGGGGGGGGGGGGGGGGGGGGGGGGGGGGGGGGGGGGGGGGGGGGGGGGGGGGGGGGGGGGGGGGGGGGGGGGGGGGGGGGGGGGGGGGGGGGGGGGGGGGGGGGGGGGGGGGGGGGGGGGGGGGGGGGGGGGGGGGGGGGGGGGGGGGGGGGGGGGGGGGGGGGGGGGGGGGGGGGGGGGGGGGGGGGGGGGGGGGGGGGGGGGGGGGGGGGGGGGGGGGGGGGGGGGGGGGGGGGGGGGGGGGGGGGGGGGGGGGGGGGGGGGGGGGGGGGGGGGGGGGGGGGGGGGGGGGGGGGGGGGGGGGGGGGGGGGGGGGGGGGGGGGGGGGGGGGGGGGGGGGGGGGGGGGGGGGGGGGGGGGGGGGGGGGGGGGGGGGGGGGGGGGGGGGGGGGGGGGGGGGGGGGGGGGGGGGGGGGGGGGGGGGGGGGGGGGGGGGGGGGGGGGGGGGGGGGGGGGGGGGGGGGGGGGGGGGGGGGGGGGGGGGGGGGGGGGGGGGGGGGGGGGGGGGGGGGGGGGGGGGGGGGGGGGGGGGGGGGGGGGGGGGGGGGGGGGGGGGGGGGGGGGGGGGGGGGGGGGGGGGGGGGGGGGGGGGGGGGGGGGGGGGGGGGGGGGGGGGGGGGGGGGGGGGGGGGGGGGGGGGGGGGGGGGGGGGGGGGGGGGGGGGGGGGGGGGGGGGGGGGGGGGGGGGGGGGGGGGGGGGGGGGGGGGGGGGGGGGGGGGGGGGGGGGGGGGGGGGGGGGGGGGGGGGGGGGGGGGGGGGGGGGGGGGGGGGGGGGGGGGGGGGGGGGGGGGGGGGGGGGGGGGGGGGGGGGGGGGGGGGGGGGGGGGGGGGGGGGGGGGGGGGGGGGGGGGGGGGGGGGGGGGGGGGGGGGGGGGGGGGGGGGGGGGGGGGGGGGGGGGGGGGGGGGGGGGGGGGGGGGGGGGGGGGGGGGGGGGGGGGGGGGGGGGGGGGGGGGGGGGGGGGGGGGGGGGGGGGGGGGGGGGGGGGGGGGGGGGGGGGGGGGGGGGGGGGGGGGGGGGGGGGGGGGGGGGGGGGGGGGGGGGGGGGGGGGGGGGGGGGGGGGGGGGGGGGGGGGGGGGGGGGGGGGGGGGGGGGGGGGGGGGGGGGGGGGGGGGGGGGGGGGGGGGGGGGGGGGGGGGGGGGGGGGGGGGGGGGGGGGGGGGGGGGGGGGGGGGGGGGGGGGGGGGGGGGGGGGGGGGGGGGGGGGGGGGGGGGGGGGGGGGGGGGGGGGGGGGGGGGGGGGGGGGCTCGGGAAAGTAAGCCACAAGGAAGTTATCCTTATCTGGGTTTGCCAGAATGATGCCTTCGAGGTGTGAACTCGCGACTTGGCGGTCCCCAGCACTGCTCAAGAGCTTGGCACGCATGTAGAAGGGGTCGACTATCACGACGTCCGGGGTCTTGTCTCTAATGATCCGCATCTCCATACTCAGCGAAAACAACCGAACGAAGGTGTAGTGCAGCGGATGAAGGTTAAACATAGCAAAGATGTCATCAAACCGCAGGACGATCGTACCCCTGATGTCGCCATCCACAAAGCCCTTGCCCTCTGGCACCTTGTCCACGAAAACCGGGTATGCCACATCATTCTCTCTGAGACGCCGCTTCTCCAAAGAAAGAACACTGTCGTGCAGACTCTGCATAGCACCGGTTGCTGCATTGAGCATATTTGTCGGTAGCATCGCCCTACCCGCCACATGCACCCTCCTCGAGATATCCTTAGGTGAAGGTGGCCCGTCCTAAGAACGGATCGTACTCGGTGCCGGCTGGCTCGCACCGGCGCCCTTTTTAGTCTTCCGTTTCCAGCTCTTCTTCTTGATCTGCTGTAATGGGACTGAGTTCTGCTCACAGACCACCTTCTAAAGCGTGTTGGGGCTGATAATATTTCGCACCTCAGCTATCTGAGGCTCGGTGAAGGCGGCAGCTGGAGGCATCTCCTGAGAACTGAACGCCAGACGACGCTTGTTGCAACTGGGTTTCTCTGCCGTACCAGCTAGATCGCGGTCGTCTTGGTTGGGTTCTTGAGAAGGAGGCCCGCAGAACTCGTCACCGTACCCATGTTCGGCAAAGTACTTATCGACGTTGGTAAATGTATCGTCGTCGTTGTCGTCGTCCGGATCCTGTGCCATATGCATGTCCGGATCCTGTGCCATAGGGATGTCCGGCATGTCCGATAGCATTACGGCATTCTTGCCATGGCTTGGCGCTGGCACGACTGGCGGTCTTGTCTGTGGGGTGGTGTCCCCCGCCCCCAAACGAATCTGGCTCTCCGGCCAAAGCAGGGGCCAGCTTACGCAGGCGCTGAGGGTCATCTCATCTTCTTTGTCGGCCCCAGCGGGTTGAATCGGAGGTAACATCTAGTCATAGCCTGACAGCACCCGAACCACTTCAACCCTATACACTGTGGGTGGCATCGGATTACCATGGAACACGGGGTTGCCCGGTTGAATGATTCTTCCCTTGGCGACATCGACCAACTCGCAGCCCACGAAGTGCAGGAGAGTGCAAGGAACATTGGCGGCACCCTGCGAAAACATGTAGGGTGTCAGGGATGCCCAGTCAAAGGCAACGAGATGAAGTCATCGACCGAGAGGCTTAGTTACCGTGATACCGTCGAGCTCGGCTAATGTCGAGGCACTGCTCCTCCACGATATGGATCAGCAGATGCACCATAACGTCGAAGAATGCGGGCGGGAAGTACATCTCAAGCTCGTATAGTATCACGACGATCTCTTCCTGTAGCCTTCTGAGTTGCCTCACGCCAACTGACTTCCGAGAGATGACGTCGAAAAAGTTGCATAGGCCAAATAGCGTTTAACGGACATGCGCGTCCATGATCCCACGGATTGCAATTGGAAGTATCTGCGTCATCAACACGTGACAGTCATGAGACTTCATCCCGCTGAACTTCTGCTTCGCTGGGTCTAGGTATCTGCTTATCTTCCCCGCGTAACCGTAAGGAAGTTTGACTCCTACGAGGCAGGTGCAAAACTGCTCGATCTCCTCCCGACTTAGAGTGAATCATGCGGCAGGGTAGTCATTTTGCCTTTGCGATGACTTTCTGTGTCCTGCTTTGTCTCATCATCATTAGCGTGAAGCTCCTGCCTAATGCCCATTGATTTCAAGTCTGCCCTTGCTTTCGTCCCATCTTTGGTCCTCTCTGGCATGTTGAGCAGGGTACCAAGCAGACTCTCGCACACGTTCTTCATGATATGCATGGCATCAAGGCTATGAGGCACACGGTGGATCTTCCAGTATGGCAAGTCCTAGAAAACAGACCTCGTTTTCCATACCTTCAGCAGTGGCTCTGGCGCCTTCCGCTTCTTTCCCGGCTCTGGCGCCTTTTGCTTCTTTCCCGGCAGTGGACAATATTTCCAATTTTTCAACAGCCCGTCTATTTCCTCGCCGCTCCTCGTACACGGGCGTCTTCGGGGTTCGGTTTCATCATCGAACAGATCCTTGCGTTTCCTCCATGGGTCATCGTCGCGAAGCCACCTTCGATGTCCCATGAACACGGTTTTCAAAGACCCGGGATCTCTATCTAGCTTTCAATACGTTGTGTCATCCATGCACCTGACGCGGGGGGGGGGGGGGGGGGGGGGGGGGGGGGGGGGGGGGGGGGGGGGGGGGGGGGGGGGGGGGGGGGGGGGGGGGGGGGGGGGGGGGGGGGGGGGGGGGGGGGGGGGGGGGGGGGGGGGGGGGGGGGGGGGGGGGGGGGGGGGGGGGGGGGGGGGGGGGGGGGGGGGGGGGGGGGGGGGGGGGGGGGGGGGGGGGGGGGGGGGGGGGGGGGGGGGGGGGGGGGGGGGGGGGGGGGGGGGGGGGGGGGGGGGGGGGGGGGGGGGGGGGGGGGGGGGGGGGGGGGGGGGGGGGGGGGGGGGGGGGGGGGGGGGGGGGGGGGGGGGGGGGGGGGGGGGGGGGGGGGGGGGGGGGGGGGGGGGGGGGGGGGGGGGGGGGGGGGGGGGGGGGGGGGGGGGGGGGGGGGGGGGGGGGGGGGGGGGGGGGGGGGGGGGGGGGGGGGGGGGGGGGGGGGGGGGGGGGGGGGGGGGGGGGGGGGGGGGGGGGGGGGGGGGGGGGGGGGGGGGGGGGGGGGGGGGGGGGGGGGGGGGGGGGGGGGGGGGGGGGGGGGGGGGGGGGGGGGGGGGGGGGGGGGGGGAAGGGTTCCCAACCTGTTAGAACTAGACTCACACATAGAGAGAGAGAGGAGAGAGCTAGCCCTGCTTTCTCCCACCTCTAGCATACAGCTCAAGGAGCACCATTGTACTCACTAGTGCCTTAGTGATCATGCGGAGACCCCGCAGAGCAGGACTAGGGGTGTTATCTCCTAGGAGAGCCCCGAACCTGGGTAAAGTACGCCGGTGTTCGTGTCTACGCCTCATCTCGCTTCCGGGCACCGGCGATGTTCTACTCGCTCCCACCATGATAAGCCATCCTTTGGCATATGTCGCACCCAACCCCCGACATTTGGCGCCCACCATGGGGCGAGGTGCACCGTCATCCGTAGACCTGCTCTGGACGGGAACCCTATTCCTTCCTACCAAGCGCAGCCAGCCCGGCATGCCAGACGGTGTCTGCGCCGACGCGCTGCACGGCGCGGAGGTCGCTTGCGCGGCAAGCTGCCTGGCCGATCTTGTTGGCGAGATTCGCCTCTCCGACGAGCCCGCATCCGACGCGGGCACAAATGACCCCGAGAGCCGCCTCGTCAGCCTCCTCGACCAGCTCCACGTCGTCAGCGAGCCTGCTGTGGATTTGGAGTTGGTTGGTTCCACTGACCCGATGCTTGTCGACTCCGACACGGCGTCGCTTGACGCATTCCCCACCAACGTGGTGGTCTACGATGAGCCGCTTCCTCGCGAGGACAGCGGCGAAAGCACCGTCACAGAAGTGCTTGTCATTAGCCATGGCGAGCACTCGGGCGGGGACGGTGCTCGAGACCCGCTCGAGGCGGCGTTGCAAGACCTGACCGCGCCTATCCCAGAAGACGCCGACGCCGAGATGCTGGAAGCACGCCGCGTCCAGCTCGTCGAGAGCGCCAAGAGGCTTGCCAGCATGAGACGCCTTTCGGAGGCCTACCAGCGCGAGATGGACCGTGCTGTTGGTGGCACACCGGCTCCTGGCAGGCCTAGCCGTATCGGCACGGTCTGGCAACACGGCGCGACCATTGCCAGCATATTCGGGGCAGATCACCATGTCTACGCCACGCCCGCGGAGAACATACGAGCTGCCCAGGCGGCAGCAGATGAGCTGGGCAAGCTCGAGGGCGACGAGTGTCGCCACATGACGGAGCGCGTCCAGCAGCTCATCGACGCGGCTGCAGAGCAGCAAGAAGCCGGCTGCCGTACTGAAGCGCCTAACCGGCAGAACGATGACCCGCCTCCTCGCCGAGATCAAGGCACGGCCTCCTGGACGCCGACTGGTGGCATCCGTGATAGAAGAGACAAGGACCCGGCTGCCAGCCGCAGTCGGACTCACATCACCATCGAGCGCGACCAAGACGGCCGCCCCAGAGCAGTGGAATGACGGGACGACTGTCCGCCTCCTCCTCCCCCCCACAGGGAGAGGCACGCTTCCCCGCCACCTGTTGACCACCCGACACTCGGCGACTGCCTTGGCCGCCGGGAAGGAGTCGGAGAGAACGATGCCCGCCACCAGATCGACCGCCTCAACCGATCCCTGGCGCTAGAAGAAGAAGACGCATTGGGTCCGCCTTGTTTTGGCCCCCGCATCCGAGATGAGCCCTTCCCCAAAGGGTTCACGCTACTAAGAGATACGCCCAAGTACACCGGCTCCGTGAAGCCAGAGGACTGGCTGGTCGACTACTCCACGGCCGTCAGCATAGCAAACGGCAACAAGCGTGTTGCTGTGAAGTATGTTCCGCTCATGCTCCAGGGCACCGCCCAGACATGGCTGAACAGCCTGAAGCCCCGCAGCATCAACAGCTGGGTTGATTTCACTGAAGCCTTCATTCGCAACTTCACCAGCACATACAAGTGGCCGCCCAAGCCTCGCCAGCTCTCCTTGTGTGTCCAAGGCCCCAATGAATCAACTCGTGACTACCTCACGCGTTGGGCCGAGCTGCGCAATTCTTGCGAGGGTGTGCACGAGGTGTAGGCCATTGAGTACTTCACTGCCGGATGCCGGGAAGGCACCCTCCTCAAGCACTAGCTTCTCTGCGATGAGCCGGCGACCCTCGATGAACTGCTGATCATAGCAGACAAGTACGCCACGGCCGACTCCTCCATGAAGGCGGAGATTCAAGTTGACGCATCTGGCAAAGTAGCACCTCAAGCTCCTCGAACTTCGACTGGTGACACCAGTCGGCGTCAGCAGCAAAATGACAACAAGCGCAAGGCCATGCAGCCGGCTTCCATGAGCCGGCAGGTGGCGACAGTCGAAGACCAGCAGCCGGAAGAGCAGCGTCCCCCGGGGGGGGGGGGGGGGGGGGGGGGGGGGGGGGGGGGGGGGGGGGGGGGGGGGGGGGGGGGGGGGGGGGGGGGGGGGGGGGGGGGGGGGGGGGGGGGGGGGGGGGGGGGGGGGGGGGGGGGGGGGGGGGGGGGGGGGGGGGGGGGGGGGGGGGGGGGGGGGGGGGGGGGGGGGGGGGGGGGGGGGGGGGGGGGGGGGGGGGGGGGGGGGGGGGGGGGGGGGGGGGGGGGGGGGGGGGGGGGGGGGGGGGGGGGGGGGGGGGGGGGGGGGGGGGGGGGGGGGGGGGGGGGGGGGGGGGGGGGGGGGGGGGGGGGGGGGGGGGGGGGGGGGGGGGGGGGGGGGGGGGGGGGGGGGGGGGGGGGGGGGGGGGGGGGGGGGGGGGGGGGGGGGGGGGGGGGGGGGGGGGGGGGGGGGGGGGGGGGGGGGGGGGGGGGGGGGGGGGGGGGGGGGGGGGGGGGGGGGGGGGGGGGGGGGGGGGGGGGGGGGGGGGGGGGGGGGGGGGGGGGGGGGGGGGGGGGGGGGGGGGGGGGGGGGGGGGGGGGGGGGGGGGGGGGGGGGGGGGGGGGGGGGGGGGGGGGGGGGGGGGGGGGGGGGGGGGGGGGGGGGGGGGGGGGGGGGGGGGGGGGGGGGGGGGGGGGGGGGGGGGGGGGGGGGGGGGGGGGGGGGGGGGGGGGGGGGGGGGGGGGGGGGGGGGGGGGGGGGGGGGGGGGGGGGGGGGGGGGGGGGGGGGGGGGGGGGGGGGGGGGGGGGGGGGGGGGGGGGGGGGGGGGGGGGGGGGGGGGGGGGGGGGGGGGGGGGGGGGGGGGGGGGGGGGGGGGGGGGGGGGGGGGGGGGGGGGGGGGGGGGGGGGGGGGGGGGGGGGGGGGGGGGGGGGGGGGGGGGGGGGGGGGGGGGGGGGGGGGGGGGGGGGGGGGGGGGGGGGGGGGGGGGGGGGGGGGGGGGGGGGGGGGGGGGGGGGGGGGGGGGGGGGGGGGGGGGGGGGGGGGGGGGGGGGGGGGGGGGGGGGGGGGGGGGGGGGGGGGGGGGGGGGGGGGGGGGGGGGGGGGGGGGGGGGGGGGGGGGGGGGGGGGGGGGGGGGGGGGGGGGGGGGGGGGGGGGGGGGGGGGGGGGGGGGGGGGGGGGGGGGGGGGGGGGGGGGGGGGGGGGGGGGGGGGGGGGGGGGGGGGGGGGGGGGGGGGGGGGGGGGGGGGGGGGGGGGGGGGGGGGGGGGGGGGGGGGGGGGGGGGGGGGGGGGGGGGGGGGGGGGGGGGGGGGGGGGGGGGGGGGGGGTGTTATGATTTAAACAAGTTTGAACATATTTAAACACAAATAAATATAAAAAACACCATTTAAAATGCATAAAAAAATATTGGGGATCCTGGGAATCGAACCCAGGACCTCCTGGTGTGTGTGCTGCGTGCTGACCAGTCGGGCTAGTGCGTGGGTTCTGTTGTAGATAGGGTTGGGCTGTAGATATGGCTACTAGGCTAGGTTAAAACAAAATTCTAATGGCGCACCGAGGGGTGGTGCGCCATTAGAACAGTCGTACTTATGGCGCACCTGCGTGTGGTGCGCCATTAGAAAGCTTCCCTCCACCTATTCCCCTCTGGCCTCTCTCCCTCCCTCGCCAGATCCCCCCCCACTGGGGGGGGGGGGGGGGGGGGGGGGGGGGGGGGGGGGGGGGGGGGGCCCCCCGACGCCCAGCCGCTGCCGGAGCTTCAACGCCGGCGTCTTCCTCAGTCCGGGCACGGGGTGCAGGACGACGACCGCGGCCGCCGGCCTTCCCACGGCCAACTGAGGCATCCCTTCGACGACGCCGCCACTGCCGACCCCGACCCCAATCCCGACCCTGACCCCTCCGGCGACCGGCCGCACCTACCCAGGTACCTCTCCTCCTTCCTCCTTCCTCCCTCTCCATCCTTCCTCCCTCCCCAACCTATGCATGGTGATTCCTCCCTTCTCCTCCACCCCCTCACCTGCAAACCCTAGGGCCATGGCGGCAGGCTTCTTGCTCCCTTGTAAGAACATCCTCTCTGTTGGCCTACATGTATTTCAGAGAACAAATTCGTAGTTCATTTCATTCTGTTGGCCTGCATTAGGTAAGCATCAAGTGGATTTAACTATTTTAGATAGTTTCAGTTAACTGTTTTGCGTTTCCTGAAGAGGTTCACCTATAGTTTCAAAAATTCAGTCACTGGATATATGCAATAATTTACAAAGAGCAAGTGATGTAGAGCAAAAATTCAGCAAATGATGTATAGTTTCAAAAATTCAGTGAAACTGAACCTACCCTATTGCTTCATGTAGCAAAGGCGGCAATGCAAGCAAGATCATGCTTGGCTTAGCCAAATTCATGTTACTGAATTTTTTTCAACATGATAAAATTGTCATGCTACTAAATGTTATAGAAATGCAAGGGAACACAGAAATACTAGGGCACACAACATTTAGAGTACTCTGAAATTCAGTTCTGAAATTTTTTGTTAGATAGTGGCTACACTAATCTAGAGTAGTATCCCAATCTGATGGAGTACTTGATTTGGGGGACTGAACTTATGCTTATGTATGCCATCAGAAGCAGTTCGAAATCATTATTCTCTCTTTTCCTTGCAGGTTTGGGCAACTTCAGTCGGTTGATCTTGAATCCATTGAGCCTTCACTTAGAGCTGGTACTCATCCATGTAACTCTTCACATTTCCATGTAGGATGGTTGCCTATCACTTACTAGTGTGCTAGTGCCCCTTAGTCCAAAGACTAATAGCTATGACAAAGTATAATTCCTTGTAGTGTTTAAGTATAACAAAATTCAGAGAAATGCATGCAGAAGCTAGATCAGTACCAGCTAGCTAGCTAGCTAGTAGTAGTACTACTGCTACTGTTCTTTCCTTTCTTTTGGTAGTACTACTGCTAGTAGTAGTACTACTGCTACTGTTCTTATGTGTGCTGTCCACAGATTGGTGTACAGTCCTCCTTCGAACCCAACTTTTTCACCAGGTGGAACCAATGTGATTAACTTTAGGATCATTCTGTATGCATTTTCGCTGTTAAGAAGGCGCGCCCACAAAGCCATCTTCCACGTGCTTGACCATCCAGGTCCATCTTCCCCTAGTAAGAAACAACGATGTATTAACTTTCGATTTGAGGAGAAATGTCCCTTTACTAGTAGGTGAGATAAACCAGTACTAGGAAAATATTTCTTGTTGCACCCTTTCTTGGCAAAACACATACAGCTACAAGTTTGTGTCTTATGTTTTCACTTGATAAGCGATGCTCCTAAGGCACATCCCGATAGTAAACCATTAATTCCAGCAATGAAGTTCAACAATGTGTATTCTTATTAGACTAGCACAATGCCCGTTTGCTGCCACGGATTAAAAATTACACTGCAAGATTAAGATGATTATACTGCTATCTGTGCCAGACCACACCATCCATATCTGCTCTTATACACCCCCTTTGTGCTAGATCGAAGTCCAACAGTGGGTGTGGCGACTGTCAACAGTCATGATGATGGACAGATTGCCACAACCATTTGATTTTCTTTTGCATTCATCCTATTGTCAAAACATGCACAATTATTTGACTAATTCCATAGTATTGCTCGATACGGTTGATTCAAAAAGCAGGACAGACAAAAAGGACATATCAAATGTGGACATGTACTGTAAGGAAAGCATAAGCTATTTTATACCGAACAAGTAAAATCATAAGACTAATCTGCTGTATCCATTACTATATTTGGTCCATAGATGTTTATGACTCTGAGCCATGATCTGTAAAAATACATTTGTCATTCTTTCTGTGTTTGTACAGACTTTCTAAACTATTGATGATTTTTTGTTGGGAGACATATTATATCTGGAATGGAAGCTCACATAAGTTGAGCTGATTTTTGTCCATATGAAAGCAGAGGACCATATGGTCTGTGGCTGGGTTTTGTCTCCGACCATCGTGTCGTGATGAATTTGCAGGTACCCCGAGAGGCCCTTGAGTTTGCCGGAATGTCGATTAACTTCCGTTCCGGCAAATTCGGGTACTCCATATGTCCTATTTTCAGCAAAGGTCATGCTGAAATTTTCCGTGAATTTTAGCATGACTTTGCTAAAAATAGGACATATGGGGTACTTGCGACTAATGCATGGGCCGGGCTATCTTAGTACTTAGTTAAGTAGGATCAACTGCCCTGCCATTCTTGCTGCATTAAATCATAGGTGGCAATAGAGCCAAGTGATTAGGCCCAACTTAGAATTATCCTTAGCATCGATAAACCCTAGATGATAAACCCAACATAGGTGGCAATAGAGCCAAGATTAGGCCCAACCTAGGGTGCCTCGGCATCGATAAACCCTAAATGATGAAAACTTAACTTGGTTGCCCCGGATGCCTCGGTGTCGATGAGAACCTAAATGATGAAAGCTTAGGCTTTTAGGGTGCCTCGGTGTCGACAAACCCTAAATCATGAGACCATGATCTTGTTCCTTGACAATAACCATCTTTTTGACCAAACTTTTTTCCTATTTAGAGAGAAACATGGCCCACAACGATGAGGCCGGTGGTTCGGGCGGCAAGGGGGGGGGGGGGGGGGGGGGGGGGGGGGGGGGGGGGGGGGGGGGGGGGGGGGGGGGGGGGGGGGGGGGGGGGGGGGGGGGGGGGGGGGGGGGGGGGGGGGGGGGGGGGGGGGGGGGGGGGGGGGGGGGGGGGGGGGGGGGGGGGGGGGGGGGGGGGGGGGGGGGGGGGGGGGGGGGGGGGGGGGGGGGGGGGGGGGGGGGGGGGGGGGGGGGGGGGGGGGGGGGGGGGGGGGGGGGGGGGGGGGGGGGGGGGGGGGGGGGGGGGGGGGGGGGGGGGGGGGGGGGGGGGGGGGGGGGGGGGGGGGGGGGGGGGGGGGGGGGGGGGGGGGGGGGGGGGGGGGGGGGGGGGGGGGGGGGGGGGGGGGGGGGGGGGGGGGGGGGGGGGGGGGGGGGGGGGGGGGGGGGGGGGGGGGGGGGGGGGGGGGGGGGGGGGGGGGGGGGGGGGGGGGGGGGGGGGGGGGGGGGGGGGGGGGGGGGGGGGGGGGGGGGGGGGGGGGGGGGGGGGGGGGGGGGGGGGGGGGGGGGGGGGGGGGGGGGGGGGGGGGGGGGGGGGGGGGGGGGGGGGGGGGGGGGGGGGGGGGGGGGGGGGGGGGGGGGGGGGGGGGGGGGGGGGGGGGGGGGGGGGGGGGGGGGGGGGGGGGGGGGGGGGGGGGGGGGGGGGGGGGGGGGGGGGGGGGGGGGGGGGGGGGGGGGGGGGGGGGGGGGGGGGGGGGGGGGGGGGGGGGGGGGGGGGGGGGGGGGGGGGGGGGGGGGGGGGGGGGGGGGGGGGGGGGGGGGGGGGGGGGGGGGGGGGGGGGGGGGGGGGGGGGGGGGGGGGGGGGGGGGGGGGGGGGGGGGGGGGGGGGGGGGGGGGGGGGGGGGGGGGGGGGGGGGGGGGGGGGGGGGGGGGGGGGGGGGGGGGGGGGGGGGGGGGGGGGGGGGGGGGGGGGGGGGGGGGGGGGGGGGGGGGGGGGGGGGGGGGGGGGGGGGGGGGGGGGGGGGGGGGGGGGGGGGGGGGGGGGGGGGGGGGGGGGGGGGGGGGGGGGGGGGGGGGGGGGGGGGGGGACGGTACATTTACCAAAGTTGATAAGTACTTTGCCGAACATGGGTACGCTGACGAGTTCTGCGGGCCTCTTTCTCAAGAACCCAACCAAGACCACCGCGATCTAGCTGGTACGGCGGAGAAATCCAATTGCAACAAGCGTCGTCTGGCGTTCAGTTCTCAGGACACGCCTCCAGCTCCCGCCTTCACCGAGCCTCAGATAGCTGAGGCGCGAAATATTATCAGCCCCAACACGCTGAAGAAGGCGGTCTGTGAGCAGAACTCGGTCCCATTACAGGAGATCAAGAAGAAGGGCCGGAAACGAAAGACTAACAAGGGCGCCGGTGCGAGCCAGCCGGCACCGAGTTCGATCCGTGCTCAGGACGGGCCACCTTCACCTAAGGATATCTCGAGGAGGGTGCATGTGGCGGGTAGGGCGATGCTACCGCCAAATATGCTGAATGCTGCAACCGGTGCTATGCGGAGTCTGCACGACAGTGTTCTGATTTTGGAGAAGCGGCGTCTCAGAGAGAAGGATGTGGCATACCCGGTTTTCGTGGCCAAGGTGCCAGAGAGCAAGGGCTTTGTGGATGGCGACATCGGGGGTATGATCGTCCTGCGGTTTGATGACATCTTTGCTATGTTTAACCTTCATCCGTTGCACTACACCTTCGTTCGGCTGTTTTCGCTGAGCATGCAGATGCGGATCATTAGAGACAATACCCCGGACATCGTGATAGTCGACCCCTTCTACATGCGTGCCAAGCACTTGAGCAGCGCTGGGGACCGCCAAGTTGCGAGTTCACACCTCGAAGGCGTCATTCTGGCAAACGCAGATAAGGATAACTTCCTTGTGCCTTACTTTCCCGAGTAAGTCATCCCTTAACCGCCCCGTAACATATGATTTCTTAGATTTCGATCGTTCTTTTTTTTCTAACATTCCGTGTTCTGTGCAGTGACACACATTGCACACTCATCCTCTTAAGCCCGAAATATTCCATGGCCACGTATTTCGACCCGAACCGTAACTCCATGATAGACTACACAAATGTGAAGAAAGTTCTTGATGATGTTCTCCCCGGCTACGCCCAATCTGGAGGCACCTTCACCAGGCCAGTTCGTAAGTACGGCAAGCACATCTTCTCACACAATACGAAGTTCTGCTGCGTCAAGCAGCCGCCTGGCGGTCAGAAGGATGCCTACTACGCCCTCCATCACATGCGGGCGATCGTAAGGGACCATCATCACCTTCTGCTACCAGATAATCTCAAAGATTGGGCCGCGAGCTTGTCGGCAGTCCAGGACGCGGACCTCAGACAAGAATTCTTTCGCATCCAGTCGGAGTTTGCGGACATCATCCATCAAGATGTCCTTCATACCGCGGGGCAGTTCTTCCTCAGATATCAACCGTCCAACAGTGAGATAGATGAAACGCTACAAATGCAGGGTGACAACGACCGTGATTTCATGACCATCACGACAGACGGCGGCTTCACCCACGCTCCTGTCCGATGAGTTGAGTCGAAAGTAGTGATGTGTAGTTCTGAAACATTGATTGGCTCATGTTGTAATTAAACTTTAATGAATTCGGATGTCTCTTTGGTTTGGACGGTTGTTCAACTTAGATGTAATCGATGCTATTTATTAGTAGGACCATGAATCGTGCTATTAATGTCTTGCTTTTCTCTTCCGATCCTTTTGTTGCATACTTACACATTGCTTATGTATTGTCTGTTGTTTGGCTTGTGCATAGAGATGCCGTCGTATGTCGTGTACAAGGGTAAGGTTCCCGGAGTCTACGATGACTGGGAGGAGTGTCGGAGACAGGTTCACCGTTTCAGCGGTAACAGTTACAAAGGGTACACCACTAGGGCGGAGGCCGAATCTAGATACGCCCGCTATCTAGCGGGAGAGAGGAGGGAGCGTTGGAGGAACCGGATGAAGACCAGTTTGATCGCGATGATGCTCATCGTGATGACCACAGCTCTCTTCTATGTGATGGTAGTTTAGATGATCGATATCGACTTGTAATGTGAAGGCAAACTCGATACTCGCGGTCTTGAGACTTGTAATGTTTTATCTTTGTCCGGTCTTTTGAATCCGGAGACTAATATGATGAATTGTATTCGGAGACTAATCTTCTATTGTATTTGATGAATCTGATGTTGCTGTGTGCTGCTGTCTATATTCTATGCAATAATATATTTTGTAACCTGTGCAAAAATCAGAAAAGCAAAAAAAATAAAACCTAATATTCATACTAATGGCGCACCACACAAGACACTAATGGCGCACTGTGATCATCACACTAATGGCGCATTAGCTGCTGGTGCGCCATTAGAATGCCAAAGCACATTTGTACATATGGCCCCTGGGAGGCATTCTAATGGCGCACTGCAGGCTATACTAATGGCGCACTACGCGGTGCGCCATTAGAACACCAGATACTAATGGCGCACCAGTAGTGCGCCATTAGAATTTAATTCTAATGGCGTGATGCCAGTGGCGCACCAGTAGTGCGCCATTAGAAGGCAAATTCGGTGCGCCACTAGCATGCCTTTTCCTAGTAGTGGGGGGGGGGGGGGGGGGGGGGGGGGGGGGGGGGGGGGGGGGGGGGGGGGGGGGGGGGGGGGGGGGGGGGGGGGGGGGGGGGGGGGGGGGGGGGGGGGGGGGGGGGGGGGGGGGGGGGGGGGGGGGGGGGGGGGGGGGGGGGGGGGGGGGGGGGGGGGGGGGGGGGGGGGGGGGGGGGGGGGGGGGGGGGGGGGGGGGGGGGGGGGGGGGGGGGGGGGGGGGGGGGGGGGGGGGGGGGGGGGGGGGGGGGGGGGGGGGGGGGGGGGGGGGGGGGGGGGGGGGGGGGGGGGGGGGGGGGGGGGGGGGGGGGGGGGGGGGGGGGGGGGGGGGGGGGGGGGGGGGGGGGGGGGGGGGGGGGGGGGGGGGGGGGGGGGGGGGGGGGGGGGGGGGGGGGGGGGGGGGGGGGGGGGGGGGGGGGGGGGGGGGGGGGGGGGGGGGGGGGGGGGGGGGGGGGGGGGGGGGGGGGGGGGGGGGGGGGGGGGGGGGGGGGGGGGGGGGGGGGGGGGGGGGGGGGGGGGGGGGGGGGGGGGGGGGGGGGGGGGGGGGGGGGGGGGGGGGGGGGGGGGGGGGGGGGGGGGGGGGGGGGGGGGGGGGGGGGGGGGGGGGGGGGGGGGGGGGGGGGGGGGGGGGGGGGGGGGGGGGGGGGGGGGGGGGGGGGGGGGGGGGGGGGGGGGGGGGGGGGGGGGGGGGGGGGGGGGGGGGGGGGGGGGGGGGGGGGGGGGGGGGGGGGGGGGGGGGGGGGGGGGGGGGGGGGGGGGGGGGGGGGGGGGGGGGGGGGGGGGGGGGGGGGGGGGGGGGGGGGGGGGGGGGGGGGGGGGGGGGGGGGGGGGGGGGGGGGGGGGGGGGGGGGGGGGGGGGGGGGGGGGGGGGGGGGGGGGGGGGGGGGGGGGGGGGGGGGGGGGGGGGGGGGGGGGGGGGGGGGGGGGGGGGGGGGGGGGGGGGGGGGGGGGGGGGGGGGGGGGGGGGGGGGGGGGGGGGGGGGGGGGGGGGGGGGGGGGGGGGGGGGGGGGGGGGGGGGGGGGGGGGGGGGGGGGGGGGGGGGGGGGGGGGGGGGGGGGGGGGGGGGGGGGGGGGGGGGGGGGGGGGGGGGGGGGGGGGGGGGGGGGGGGGGGGGGGGGGGGGGGGGGGGGGGGGGGGGGGGGGGGGGGGGGGGGGGGGGGGGGGGGGGGGGGGGGGGGGGGGGGGGGGGGGGGGGGGGGGGGGGGGGGGGGGGGGGGGGGGGGGGGGGGGGGGGGGGGGGGGGGGGGGGGGGGGGGGGGGGGGGGGGGGGGGGGGGGGGGGGGGGGGGGGGGGGGGGGGGGGGGGGGGGGGGGGGGGGGGGGGGGGGGGGGGGGGGGGGGGGGGGGGGGGGGGGGGGGGGGGGGGGGGGGGGGGGGGGGGGGGGGGGGGGGGGGGGGGGGGGGGGGGGGGGGGGGGGGGGGGGGGGGGGGGGGGGGGGGGGGGGGGGGGGGGGGGGGGGGGGGGGGGGGGGGGGGGGGGGGGGGGGGGGGGGGGGGGGGGGGGGGGGGGGGGGGGGGGGGGGGGGGGGGGGGGGGGGGGGGGGGGGGGGGGGGGGGGGGGGGGGGGGGGGGGGGGGGGGGGGGGGGGGGGGGGGGGGGGGGGGGGGGGGGGGGGGGGGGGGGGGGGGGGGGGGGGGGGGGGGGGGGGGGGGGGGGGGGGGGGGGGGGGGGGGGGGGGGGGGGGGGGGGGGGGGGGGGGGGGGGGGGGGGGGGGGGGGGGGGGGGGGGGGGGGGGGGGGGGGGGGGGGGGGGGGGGGGGGGGGGGGGGGGGGGGGGGGGGGGGGGGGGGGGGGGGGGGGGGGGGGGGGGGGGGGGGGGGGGGGGGGGGGGGGGGGGGGGGGGGGGGGGGGGGGGGGGGGGGGGGGGGGGGGGGGGGGGGGGGGGGGGGGGGGGGGGGGGGGGGGGGGGGGGGGGGGGGGGGGGGGGGGGGGGGGGGGGGGGGGGGGGGGGGGGGGGGGGGGGGGGGGGGGGGGGGGGGGGGGGGGGGGGGGGGGGGGGGGGGGGGGGGGGGGGGGGGGGGGGGGGGGGGGGGGGGGGGGTAAGAGTTCGCATGACTTAATCAACTATTCTAGAGCCGATAGTAGCTTGTGGCTACTTTCCCGAGTAAGTCATCCCTTAACCGCCCCGTAACATACGATTTCTTAGATTTTGATCGTTCTTTTTTTCTAACATTCCGTGTTCTGTGCAGTGACACACATTGCACACTCATCCTCTTAAGCCCGAAATATTCCATGGCCACGTATTTCGACCCGAACCATAACTCCAAGATAGACTACACAAATATCAAGAAAGTTCTTGATGTTGTTCTCCCTGGCTACGCCAAATCTGGAGGCACCTTCATCTGGGCAGTTCGTAAGTACGGCAAGCACGTGTTCGCCCACAATACGACGTTCTGTTGTGTCAAGCAGCCGCCTGGCGGTCAGAAGGATGCCTACTACGCCCTCCATCACATGCGGGCACTCGTAAGGGACCATCATCACCTTCTGCTACAAATAATCTCAAAGATTGGGCCGCGAGCTTGTCGGCAATCCAGGACGCGGACATCAGACAAGAATTCTTTCGCATCTAGTCGGAGTTTGCGAACATCATCCATCAAGATGTCCTTCATACCTCGGGGCAGTTCTTCCTCAGATATCAACTGTCCAACATTGAGATAGACGGAATGCTACAAACACAGGCTGACAACGCCCGCGATTTCATGACCATCACGACAGACGGTGGCTTCATCCACGCTCCTGTCCATGAGTCGAGTCGAAAGTAGTGATGTGTAGTTCTGAAACATTGATTGGCTCATGTTGTAATTAAACTTTAATGAATTGTATGTCTCTTTGGTTTGGATAGTCATTCAACTTAGATGTAATCGATGCTATTTATTAGTAGGACCATGAATCGTGCTATTAATGTCTTGCTTTTCTCTTCCGATACTTTTGTTCCATACTTATATATTGCTTATGTATGTATTGTCTGTTGTTTGGCTTGTGCATAGAGATGCCGTCATATGTCGTGTACAAGGGTAAGGTTCCCGGAGTCTACGACGACTGGGAGGAGTGTCGGAGACAGGTTCACCGTTTCAGTGGTAACAGTTACAAAGGGTACACCACTAGGGCAGAGGCCGAATCTAGATACGCCCGCTGTCTAGTGGGAGAGAGGAGGGAGCGTTGGAGGAACTGGATGAAGACTAGTTTGGTCGCGATGATGCTCATCGTGATGACCGCAGCTCTCTTCTATGTGATGGTAGTTTAGATGATTGATATCGACTTGTAATGTGAAGACAAACTCGATACTCGCGGTCTCGAGACTTGTAATGTTTTATCTTTGTTCGGTCTTTTGAATTCGGAGACTAATATGATGAATTGTATTCGGAGACTAATCTTCTATTGTATTCGATGAATCTGCTGTTGATGTGTGCTACTGTCTATATTCTGTCAAATAATATATTTTGTAACCTGCGCAAAAATCAGAAAAGTAAAAAAACCAAATATTCATACTAATGGCGCATCACCACAAGGTGCGCCATTAGTATGCCAAAGGATACTAATGGCGCATCAATACAGAGTGCGCCATTAGTATGCCAAAGGATACTAATGGCGCATCAAGACAGAGTGCGCCATTAGTATGCCAAGTATACTAATGGAGCATCTATCCGCAGTGCGCCATTAGTGTGCCAAAGCACATGGTTAAATATGGCCCCTGGGAGGCACACTAATGGTGCATGGTGTTATATACTAATGGCGCACTGGATGGTGCGCCATTAGTATACCAGATACTAATGGCGCACCAGTGGTGCGCCATTAGTAAAAATTACTAGTGGCATGCTACTAATGGCGCACCGGCGATGCGCCATTAGTAGGCAAAACCGGTGCGCCATTAGTAGGCCTTTTCCTAGTAGTGAGTCCGTAGGACAACATACAGAACAACAATCATATCATAGGCTAGCTTCTAGGGTTTAGCCTCTCCGATCTCGTGGTAGATCTACTCATGTACTACCCATATCATCAATATTAATCAAGCAGGACATAGGGTTTTACCATCATCAAGAGGGCCCGAACCTGGGTAAAACTTTGTGTCCCTTGCCTCCTGTTACCCCCCCCCCCCCCCCCCCCCCCCCCCCCCCCCCCCCCCCCCCCCCCCCCCCCCCCCCCCCCCCCCCCCCCCCCCCCCCCCCCCCCCCCCCCCCCCCCCCCCCCCCCCCCCCCCCCCCCCCCCCCCCCCCCCCCCCCCCCCCCCCCCCCCCCCCCCCCCCCCCCCCCCCCCCCCCCCCCCCCCCCCCCCCCCCCCCCCCCCCCCCCCCCCCCCCCCCCCCCCCCCCCCCCCCCCCCCCCCCCCCCCCCCCCCCCCCCCCCCCCCCCCCCCCCCCCCCCCCCCCCCCCCCCCCCCCCCCCCCCCCCCCCCCCCCCCCCCCCCCCCCCCCCCCCCCCCCCCCCCCCCCCCCCCCCCCCCCCCCCCCCCCCCCCCCCCCCCCCCCCCCCCCCCCCCCCCCCCCCCCCCCCCCCCCCCCCCCCCCCCCCCCCCCCCCCCCCCCCCCCCCCCCCCCCCCCCCCCCCCCCCCCCCCCCCCCCCCCCCCCCCCCCCCCCCCCCCCCCCCCCCCCCCCCCCCCCCCCCCCCCCCCCCCCCCCCCCCCCCCCCCCCCCCCCCCCCCCCCCCCCCCCCCCCCCCCCCCCCCCCCCCCCCCCCCCCCCCCCCCCCCCCCCCCCCCCCCCCCCCCCCCCCCCCCAGCGATAGTCGTAGAAGCAATAGTTGGCGAGACGACAACGATGCTTCGATGGATATCAAGGTGTCAAGCCGGGGACGATGGTGATCATGACGATGCTTTGGAGATGGAGATCAAAGGCACAAGATGATGATGGCCATATCATATCACTTATATTGATTGCATGTGATGTTTATCCTTTATGCATCTTATTTTGCTTAGTTCAGCGGTAGCATTATAAGAGGATCTCTCACTAAATTTCAAGCTATAAGTGTTCTCCCTGAGTATGCACCGTTGCGACAGTTCGTCGTGCCGAGACACCACGTGATGATCGGGTGTGATAAGCTCTACGTTCACATACAACGAGTGCAAGCCAGTTTTGCACACGCAGAATATTCGGGTTAAACTTGACGAGCCTAGCATATACAGATATGGCCTCGGAACACTGAGACCGAAAGGTCGAGCGTGAATCATATAGTAGATATGATCAACATAGTGATGTTCACCATTGAAAACTACTCCATCTCACGTGATGATCGGACATGGTTTAGTTGATTTGGATCACGTGATCACTTAGATGATTAGAGGGATGTCTATCTAAGTGGGAGTTCTTTAGTAATATGATTAATTGAACTTTAATTTGTCATGAACTTAGTACCTGACAGTATTTTGCATGTCTATGTTGTTGTAGATCAATGGCCCGTGCTACTGTTCCTTCCCCCCCCCCCCCCCCCCCCCCCCCCCCCCCCCCCCCCCCCCCCCCCCCCCCCCCCCCCCCCCCCCCCCCCCCCCCCCCCCCCCCCCCCCCCCCCCCCCCCCCCCCCCCCCCCCCCCCCCCCCCCCCCCCCCCCCCCCCCCCCCCCCCCCCCCCCCCCCCCCCCCCCCCCCCCCCCCCCCCCCCCCCCCCCCCCCCCCCCCCCCCCCCCCCCCCCCCCCCCCCCCCCCCCCCCCCCCCCCCCCCCCCCCCCCCCCCCCCCCCCCCCCCCCCCCCCCCCCCCCCCCCCCCCCCCCCCCCCCCCCCCCCCCCCCCCCCCCCCCCCCCCCCCCCCCCCCCCCCCCCCCCCCCCCCCCCCCCCCCCCCCCCCCCCCCCCCCCCCCCCCCCCCCCCCCCCCCCCCCCCCCCCCCCCCCCCCCCCCCCCCCCCCCCCCCCCCCCCCCCCCCCCCCCCCCCCCCCCCCCCCCCCCCCCCCCCCCCCCCCCCCCCCCCCCCCCCCCCCCCCCCCCCCCCCCCCCCCCCCCCCCCCCCCCCCCCCCCCCCCCCCCCCCCCCCCCCCCCCCCCCCCCCCCCCCCCCCCCCCCCCCCCCCCCCCCCCCCCCCCCCCCCCCCCCCCCCCCCCCCCCCCCCCCCCCCCCCCCCCCCCCCCCCCCCCCCCCCCCCCCCCCCCCCCCCCCCCCCCCCCCCCCCCCCCCCCCCCCCCCCCCCCCCCCCCCCCCCCCCCCCCCCCCCCCCCCCCCCCCCCCCCCCCCCCCCCCCCCCCCCCCCCCCCCCCCCCCCCCCCCCCCCCCCCCCCCCCCCCCCCCCCCCCCCCCCCCCCCCCCCCCCCCCCCCCCCCCCCCCCCCCCCCCCCCCCCCCCCCCCCCCCCCCCCCCCCCCCCCCCCCCCCCCCCCCCCCCCCCCCCCCCCCCCCCCCCCCCCCCCCCCCCCCCCCCCCCCCCCCCCCCCCCCCCCCCCCCCCCCCCCCCCCCCCCCCCCCCCCCCCCCCCCCCCCCCCCCCCCCCCCCCCCCCCCCCCCCCCCCCCCCCCCCCCCCCCCCCCCCCCCCCCCCCCCCCCCCCCCCCCCCCCCCCCCCCCCCCCCCCCCCCCCCCCCCCCCCCCCCCCCCCCCCCCCCCCCCCCCCCCCCCCCCCCCCCCCCCCCCCCCCCCCCCCCCCCCCCCCCCCCCCCCCCCCCCCCCCCCCCCCCCCCCCCCCCCCCCCCCCCCCCCCCCCCCCCCCCCCCCCCCCCCCCCCCCCCCCCCCCCCCCCCCCCCCCCCCCCCCCCCCCCCCCCCCCCCCCCCCCCCCCCCCCCCCCCCCCCCCCCCCCCCCCCCCCCCCCCCCCCCCCCCCCCCCCCCCCCCCCCCCCCCCCCCCCCCCCCCCCCCCCCCCCCCCCCCCCCCCCCCCCCCCCCCCCCCCCCCCCCCCCCCCCCCCCCCCCCCCCCCCCCCCCCCCCCCCCCCCCCCCCCCCCCCCCCCCCCCCCCCCCCCCCCCCCCCCTCTGTTCTCCGGAACAATGGAGCGAGCAACAGACTTGTTGGAAATAATACATATTGATGTATGCGGTCCGATGAGTGTTGAGACTCGCGGCGGGTATCGTTATTTTCTTACATTCACAGATGATTTGAGCAGATATGGGTATATCTACTTGATGAAACATAAGTCTGAAACATTTGAAAAGTTCAAAGAATTCCAGAGTGAAGTGGAAAATCATCGTAACAAGAAAAATAAAGTTTCTACGATCTGATCGTGGAGGAGAATATTTGAGTTACGAGTTTGGTCTTCATTTGAAACAATGTGGAATAGTTTCGCAGCTCACGCCACCCAGAACACTACAGCGTAATGGTGTGTCCGAATGTCGTAACCGCACTTTATTAGATATGGTGCGATCTATGATGTCTCTTACTGATTTACCGCTATCGTTTTGGGGTTATGCTTTAGAGACGGCTGCATTCACGTTAAATAGGGCACCATCTAAATCCGTTGAGATGACACCATATGAACTGTGGTTTGGCAATAAACCCAAGTTGTCATTTCTTAAAGTTTGGGGCTGCGATGCTTATGTGAAAAAACTTCAACCTGATAAGCTCGAACCCAAATCGGAGAAATGTGTCTTCATAGGATACCCAAAGGAGACTGTTGGGTACACCTTCTATCATAGATCCGAAGGCAAGATATTCGTTTCTAAGGATGGATCCTTTCTAGAGAAGGAGTTTCTCTCAAAAGAAGTGAGTGGGAGAAAAGTAGAACTTGATGAGGTAACTGTACCTGCTCCCTTATTGGAAAGTAATTCATCACAGAAATCAGTTCCTGTGATTCCTACACCAATTAGTGAGGAAGCTAATGATGATGATCATGAAACTTCTGATCAAGTTATTACCGAACCTCGTAGGTCAACCAGAGTAAGATCCGCACCAGAATGGTACGGTAATCCTGTTCTGGAGGTCATGTTACTTGACCATGACGAACCTACGAACTATGAGGAAGCGATGATGAGCCCAGATTCCACGAAATGGCTTGAGGCCATGAAATCTGAGATGGGATCCATGTATGAGAACAAAGTGTGGACTTTGGTTGACTTGCCCGATGATCAGCAAGCCATAGAGAATAAATGGATCTTCAAGAAGAAGACTGACGCTGACGGTAATGTTACTGTCTACAAAGCTCGACTTGTTGTGGAAGGTTTTCGACAAGTTCAAGGAGTTGACTACGATGAGACTTTCTCACCCGTAGCGATGCTTAAGTCCGTCCGAATCATGTTAGCAATTGCCACATTTTATGATTATGAAATTTGGCAAATGGATGTCAAAACTGCATTCCTGAATGGATTTCTGGAAGAAGAGTTGTATATGATGCAACCCGAAGGTTTTATCGATCCAAAGGATGCTAACAAAGTGTGCAAGCTCCAGCGATCCATTTATGGACTGGTGCAAGCATCTCGGAGTTGGAATAAACGTTTTGATATTGTGATCAAAGCATATGGTTTTATACAGACTTTTGGAGAAGCCTGTATTTACAAGAAAGTGAGTGGGAGCTCTGTAGCATTTCTAATATTATATGTGGATGACATATTGTTGATTGGAAATGATATAGAATTTCTGGATAGCATAAAAGGATACTTGAATAAGAGTTTTTCAATGAAAAACCTCGGTGAAGCTGCTTATATATTGGGCATCAAGATCTATAGAGATTGATCAAGACGCTTAATTGGACTTTCACAAAGCACATACCTTGATAAAGTTTTGAAGAAGTTCAAAATGGATCAAGCAAAGAAAGGGTTCTTGCCTGTGTTACAAGGTGTGAAGTTGAGTCAGACTCAATGCCCAACCACTGCAGAAGATAGAGAGAAAATGAAAGTCATTCCCTATGCTTCAGCCATAGGTTCTATCATATATGCAATGCTGTGTACCAGACCTGATGTGTGCCTTGCTATTAGTTTAGCAGGGAGGTACCAAAGTAATCCAGGAGTGGATCACTGGACAGCAGTCAAGAACATCCTGAAATACCTGAAGAGGACTAAGGATATGTTTCTCGTTTATGGAGGTGACAAAGAGCTCGTTGTAAATGGTTACATCGATGCAAGCTTTGACACTGATCCGGATGACTCTAAGTCACAAACCGGATACGTATGTATATTGAACGGTGGAGCTGTCAGTTGGTGCAGTTCTAAGCAAAGCGTCGTGGCGGGATCTACATGTGAAGCGGAGTACATAGCTGCTTCGAAAGCAGCAAATGAAGGAGTCTGGATGAAGGAGTTCATATCCGATCTAGGTGTCATACCTGGTGCATCGGGTCCAATGAAAATCTTTTGTGACAATACTGGTGCAATTGCCTTGGCAAAGGAATCCAGATTTCACAAGAGAACCAAGCACATCAAGAGACGCTTCCCCCCCCCCCCCCCCCCCCCCCCCCCCCCCCCCCCCCCCCCCCCCCCCCCCCCCCCCCCCCCCCCCCCCCCCCCCCCCCCCCCCCCCCCCCCCCCCCCCCCCCCCCCCCCCCCCCCCCCCCCCCCCCCCCCCCCCCCCCCCCCCCCCCCCCCCCCCCCCCCCCCCCCCCCCCCCCCCCCCCCCCCCCCCCCCCCCCCCCCCCCCCCCCCCCCCCCCCCCCCCCCCCCCCCCCCCCCCCCCCCCCCCCCCCCCCCCCCCCCCCCCCCCCCCCCCCCCCCCCCCCCCCCCCCCCCCCCCCCCCCCCCCCCCCCCCCCCCCCCCCCCCCCCCCCCCCCCCCCCCCCCCCCCCCCCCCCCCCCCCCCCCCCCCCCCCCCCCCCCCCCCCCCCCCCCCCCCCCCCCCCCCCCCCCCCCCCCCCCCCCCCCCCCCCCCCCCCCCCCCCCCCCCCCCCCCCCCCCCCCCCCCCCCCCCCCCCCCCCCCCCCCCCCCCCCCCCCCCCCCCCCCCCCCCCCCCCCCCCCCCCCCCCCCCCCCCCCCCCCCCCCCCCCCCCCCCCCCCCCCCCCCCCCCCCCCCCCCCCCCCCCCCCCCCCCCCCCCCCCCCCCCCCCCCCCCCCCCCCCCCCCCCCCCCCCCCCCCCCCCCCCCCCCCCCCCCCCCCCCCCCCCCCCCCCCCCCCCCCCCCCCCCCCCCCCCCCCCCCCCCCCCCCCCCCCCCCCCCCCCCCCCCCCCCCCCCCCCCCCCCCCCCCCCCCCCCCCCCCCCCCCCCCCCCCCCCCCCCCCCCCCCCCCCCCCCCCCCCCCCCCCCCCCCCCCCCCCCCCCCCCCCCCCCCCCCCCCCCCCCCCCCCCCCCCCCCCCCCCCCCCCCCCCCCCCCCCCCCCCCCCCCCCCCCCCCCCCCCCCCCCCCCCCCCCACCAATATGAGCATCCAGGTTCCGCTATTGGTTATTGACCGGAGATGAGTCTCGGTCATGTCTACATAGTTCTCGAACCCGTAGGGTCCGCACGCTTAACATTCCATGACGATATGTATTGTGAGTTATGTGATTTGATGCACCGAAGGTAGTTCAGAGTCCCGGATGTGATCACGACCATGACGAGGAGTCTGAAATGGTCGAGACATGAAGATTGATATATTGGAAGGTTATGTTTGGACACCGGAAAGGTTTCAGATAGGTTCGGGCATTTTCCGGAGTACTGGGGGGTTACCGGAACCCCCGGGGGGTTAATGGGCCTTCATGGGCCTTAGTGGAAGAGAGGAGGAGGCGGCCAGGTGGAGGCGCGCGCCCCCCCAAGCCCAATCCGAATTGGGGAGGGGGGCCGGCCCCCCTTTCCTTCTCTCCCTCTTCCCCTTCCTTCCCCTCCTATTTGGACTAGGAAAGGGGGAAACCTACTCCTAGTAGGAGTAGGATTCTCCCCCTTGGTGCGCGCCCCATGAGGCCGGCCGGCCCCCCCTCCTCCACTCCTTTATATACGGGGGAGGGGCACCCCATAGACACACAAGTTGATTTCTTAGCCGTGTGCGGTGCCCCCCTTCACAGATTTCCACCTCGGTCATATCGTTGCAGTGCTTAGGCGAAGCCCTGCGCCGGTAACTTCATCATCACCGTCGCCACGCAGTCGTGCCGACGAAACTCTCCCTCGGCCTCAGCTGGATCTAGAGTTTGAGCGACGTCACCGAGCTGAACGTGTGCAGATCATGGAGGTGCCGTGTGTTCGGTACTTGATCGGTTGGATCGCGAAGACGTTCGACTACATCAACTGCGTTACTTAACGCTTCCGCTTTCGGTCTACGAGGGTACGTGGACACACTCTCCCACTCGTTGCTATGCATCACCTAGATGGATCTTGCGTGTTTTAGGATTTTTTTTGAAATTACTATGTTCCCCAACACCTCTCGCTCCGGACCAAGGAGCGTTGACCATGCCATCAAGCAGAAACGCCCGAGAGAAGATTCCATCAAGAGTAAAAGATAGGTGCAAACATTAGCTGTCTGAATTGAGGTGTTGCTGGAGGGAACTCTAAACCATCCCGAACATGCCACAACGATCGAAAGACTCCTGCCCTCGCCACCGACGCCCTCAAGAGGGTCACGATACAAAGCGCCGCCGCCACTACGTCTGCCGAAGTGAACATGGATTTTCACCCTGAACATTGGAAGGAGGGGAAAAGACAAGGAGGCATCCCGTCGTGGGTTTGTCACGACAGATGTCCTAGTGTGAGGACTTAGTCGTGAGGCCATCACAACAAGATTAGCTTAAAGGGGTTAATCGGGACAAAGGACACAGGGAATTATACTGGTTCGGCCCCTTGCGGTGAAGGTAAAGGCCTAATCCAATTTTTGGTGGTATTGCTAGGGTTTCGATGACCAAGGAGCGAACACGCTTAACCTGGCTCTCGATCTGTTGTTTTCTGTCCCTAAACCGCCGCCGGGTCATCCCTTTATATACACAGGTAGACGCCCGGTGGTTCACAGAATCCCGGCCGGCTCATAAACGTGTCCGGCTCGGTATCCACTCTTTCCTATCTTACAATACAAGTCATACACCTATGGCGGTTTACATCTATGGGCCCTAACCTGCCTTTGGGCTTTGGGCCTTTTTATTAAGTCTCCTTCGTAAATCGCCATTGCTACCTCTTGAGCACTGTGTTGGTTTTTCCTTGAAGAGGAAAGGGTGATGCAGTAAAGTAGCGTAAGTATTTCCCTCAGTTTTGAGAACCAAGGTATCAATCCAGTGCGCAAGTCCCTCGTACCTACACAAACAAATAAGAACCTTGCAACCAACGCGCCCCCCCCCCCCCCCCCCCCCCCCCCCCCCCCCCCCCCCCCCCCCCCCCCCCCCCCCCCCCCCCCCCCCCCCCCCCCCCCCCCCCCCCCCCCCCCCCCCCCCCCCCCCCCCCCCCCCCCCCCCCCCCCCCCCCCCCCCCCCCCCCCCCCCCCCCCCCCCCCCCCCCCCCCCCCCCCCCCCCCCCCCCCCCCCCCCCCCCCCCCCCCCCCCCCCCCCCCCCCCCCCCCCCCCCCCCCCCCCCCCCCCCCCCCCCCCCCCCCCCCCCCCCCCCCCCCCCCCCCCCCCCCCCCCCCCCCCCCCCCCCCCCCCCCCCCCCCCCCCCCCCCCCCCCCCCCCCCCCCCCCCCCCCCCCCCCCCCCCCCCCCCCCCCCCCCCCCCCCCCCCCCCCCCCCCCCCCCCCCCCCCCCCCCCCCCCCCCCCCCCCCCCCCCCCCCCCCCCCCCCCCCCCCCCCCCCCCCCCCCCCCCCCCCCCCCCCCCCCCCCCCCCCCCCCCCCCAGTCTCCTTGAGAAGGACACCGGTCTCATCAACGTAATCCAGGTAATGCTAGTCCGTCGGGTCCTTTCGTGCCAGCGACGGCCCCTTCGCATGTGGGAGTTCAATCCGGAAGGACCATGAACCCTTCAGCACTTCTTCGGCACGACGCACAGAGGAATGTGGAAGTTATTTTTGGGACACGAAAACAGTGGCCGGATACCACCAAGGACATCGGCCTCGACAGCAACCATCCGGATACCTCGGTAAGCACTCGACTCTCGAACACAGCTTAGTTAAACATCCCGTTATAAGATACTAAGAAAACCATCTTCGACCAGGGCTGGATAAAGAAGGCGGAATGAATTAGGTGTTCGGCCCCTCTTCCCGAAGACTCAGCTGATCCCGTGTTAACAAGGATGCTGGCTCCGGCACCATATCAAGTGCCGGCAAAGGAGGACAAGGAGGAGAGCCAGAAGGCCAAAGGTGGCCTCCATTCTGAAGGTACACCAGACACTATGTTCGGGGAGATTGGAACTCCCTTGTCCGAAGACAAAAGAGAAGGAGAAGCTGACATCCCTTCTCCCCATGGTAAGAAAAGGGCCGCCTCCGAAGGCTTGGAGGTAAAGGCTCCTAAGCGAGGGAAGATGTCCCTGTCAGGCAGTTCGGGTTCGGAAGACAACGTTGTCGCACAGTTCCTTCGTAAGGACAAGCCCTTAGCCGAATAGTAAGTGAACAAGGGTGTCCTAAACATATCCCGTTCCTTTCCGGTTACAAGGGTAACATCTAGAATATATGTTTGCAGTCCGGCATGCAGTCTTCCTCAACAATCCTCTTCCTCGGGGGATCTTCTTCCGGAGATGATGGAAAGCGAGACGCCTCCACAGACCTCCTCGCCCAATAGGGTGGACGACTTTGAGGTGTCGTCCCGGAGGATATCTCCCGATCAACAGGTGGTGCGAAGGACAATGAAGACCATGCCCGAAGGTGATACTTCGGTCGTATAGGGTCCGGGGCGTGCGGCTGATACGTCTCCAACGTATCTATAATTTTTGATTGTTCCATGCTATTATATATTCTGTTTTGGATGTTTAATGGTATTTATTATACGCTTTTATATTATTTTTGGGACTAACCTATTAACCCAAGGCCCAGTGCAAATTCCTGTTTTTTTGCCTATTTCAGTGTTTCGCAGAAAAGGAATATCAAACGGAATCCAAACGGAATGAAACCTTCGGGAACGTGATTTTTGGAACAAACATGATCCAGAGGACTTGGAGTGGACGTCAAGCAATCAACGAGGAGGCCACGAGGCAGGGAGGCGCGCCTGCCCCCCTGGGCGCGCCTCCCACCCTCGTGGGCCCCTCGTAGCTCTCCTGATCGACTTCCTTCGCCTATATATACTCATATACCCTGGAAACATCAGAACAGACCACGAAACCCTATTTCCACCGCCGCAACCTTCTGTACCCGTGAGATCCCATCTTGGGGCCTTTTCCGGTGCTCCGCCGGAGGAGGAATTGATCACGGAGGGCTTCTACATCAACACCATAGCCTCTCCGATGATGTGTGAGTAGTTTACCTCAGACCTTCAGGTCCATAGTTATTAGCTAGATGGCTTCTTCTCTCTCTTTGGATCTCAATACAAAGTTCTCCTCGATCTTCTTGGAGATCTATTCGATGTAATCTTCTTTTGCGGTGTGTTTGTCGAGATCCGATGAATTGTGGGTTTATGATCAAGATTATCTATGAACAATATTTGAATCTCCTCTGAATTCTTTTATGTATGATTGGTTATCTTTGCAAGTCTCTTCGAATTATCAGTTTGGTTTGGCCTACTAGATTGATCTTTCTTGCAATGGGAGAAGTGCTTAGCTTTGGGTTCAATCTTGCGGTGCTCGATCCCAGTGACAGTAGGGGAAACGACACGTATTGTATTGTTGCCATTGAGGATAAAAAGATGGGGTTTATATCATATTGCTTGAGTTTATCCCTCTACATCATGTCATCTTGCTTAATGCGTTACTCTGTTCTTATGAACTTAATACTCTAGATGCATGCTGGATAGCGGTCGATGTGTGGAGTAATAGTAGTAGATGCAGGCAGGAGTCGGTCTACTTGTCACCGACGTGATGCCTATATACATGATCATGCCTAGATATTCTCATAACTATGCTCAATTCTATCAATTGCTCGACAGTAATTTGTTCACCCACCGTAATATTTATGCTATCTTGAGAGAAGCCACTAGTGAAACCTATGGCCCCCGGGTCTATTTTCCATCATATTAATCTTCCGTCAACAAGCTATTTCTGTCGCCGTTTATTTTGCAGTCTTTAATTTCAACCTTTATCATAAAAATACCAAAAATATTATCTTATCATCTTTATCAGATCTCACTTTTGCAAGTGGCCATGAAGGGATTGACAACTCCTTTATCGCGTTGGTTGCAAGGTTCTTATTTGTTTGTGTAGGTACGAGGGACTTGCGTGTGGCCTCCTACTGGATTGATACCTTGGTTCTCAAAACTGAGGGAAATACTTACGCTACTTTACTGCATCACCCTTTCCTCTTCAAGGGAAAACCAACGCAGTGCTCAAGAGGTAGCAAGAAGGATTTCTGGCGCCGTTGCCGGGGAGTCTACGCACAAGTCAAGACATACCAAGTACCCATCACAAACTCTTATCCCTCGCATTACATTATTTGCCTCTCGTTTTCCTCTCCCCCACTTCACCCTTGCCGTTTTATTCGCCCTATTTTTCCCTTCGCCTCTTTCTCGCTTGCGTCGTCGTTATGGCTAGTCCTTTATCTGCTCCTTTGTCTCCCGAGTTCGAAGTTCTTCACTTCAAACAAAGACAAGGAGAAAACTTAAAAGATGCTTGGTTTAGAATGATGGAATCTTATCGTAATTGCACCCTAGAGGTGAATTTTAGAATTTTGCTTCGCAATTTTTATGTTGGACTAAATATGTCTCATAGACAACTCTTGGATTGCGTTGCCAAAGGAAATTTTATCGAAAGTGATCCCGGTATTGCACATGAAATCATAGAGGGAATAGTGGGAACACTACCTCAACAAAAGGGGCCACATCATACCCAGGAAGAGACACAAGTTTTTGAGAAAATTTGCGAAGTAACGAAAATTTTACAAAAGTCTCTTGAACCTCTTAAGAGTGTTAGCGGAAATCTCCACCGCATGAATATGTTGATTACTCTTTGCAATAAGCGGTTGGATTCTTTAGATCTAAAAATTTCTGAATATGAAGGGAAACGTAAAGAACCTCCCGGATTCGAGCATAACTCCGCTAAAAAATTAAAGACCAAAGATGATAATACCTAGATCTATCTTCACTTTTATGCCTAGCTAGGGGCGTTAAACGATAGCGCTTGTTGGGAGGCAACCCAATTTTATTTTTGTTTATTGATTTTTGGTTCTGTTTAGTAATAAATATTTGATCTAGCCTCTGGTTAGATTTGTTTTTATGTTTTAATTAGTGTTTGTGCCAAGTAAAACCTATAGGATCTTCTTGGATAATAGTTCTTTGATCTTGCTGAAAAAATCAGAAACTTTCTGCTCACCAAAACAATTGTTAAAAATCACCAGAACGTGATAAAATACTGATTCCAATTTCAGTAGATCAATAAACAAATTAACTAGTATTTCCTATTTTGGTAGAATTTTTTGAGTTACAGAAGTATGCGTTAGATACAGATTACTACAGACTGTTCTGTTTTTGACAGATTCTGTTTTCCCCCCCCCCCCCCCCCCCCCCCCCCCCCCCCCCCCCCCCCCCCCCCCCCCCCCCCCCCCCCCCCCCCCCCCCCCCCCCCCCCCCCCCCCCCCCCCCCCCCCCCCCCCCCCCCCCCCCCCCCCCCCCCCCCCCCCCCCCCCCCCCCCCCCCCCCCCCCCCCCCCCCCCCCCCCCCCCCCCCCCCCCCCCCCCCCCCCCCCCCCCCCCCCCCCCCCCCCCCCCCCCCCCCCCCCCCCCCCCCCCCCCCCCCCCCCCCCCCCCCCCCCCCCCCCCCCCCCCCCCCCCCCCCCCCCCCCCCCCCCCCCCCCCCCCCCCCCCCCCCCCCCCCCCCCCCCCCCCCCCCCCCCCCCCCCCCCCCCCCCCCCCCCCCCCCCCCCCCCCCCCCCCCCCCCCCCCCCCCCCCCCCCCCCCCCCCCCCCCCCCCCCCCCCCCCCCCCCCCCCCCCCCCCCCCCCCCCCCCCCCCCCCCCCCCCCCCCCCCCCCCCCCCCCCCCCCCCCCCCCCCCCCCCCCCCCCCCCCCCCCCCCCCCCCCCCCCCCCCCCCCCCCCCCCCCCCCCCCCCCCCCCCCCCCCCCCCCCCCCCCCCCCCCCCCCCCCCCCCCCCCCCCCCCCCCCCCCCCCCCCCCCCCCCCCCCCCCCCCCCCCCCCCCCCCCCCCCCCCCCCCCCCCCCCCCCCCCCCCCCCCCCCCCCCCCCCCCCCCCCCCCCCCCCCCCCCCCCCCCCCCCCCCCCCCCCCCCCCCCCCCCCCCCCCCCCCCCCCCCCCCCCCCCCCCCCCCCCCCCCCCCCCCCCCCCCCCCCCCCCCCCCCCCCCCCCCCCCCCCCCCCCCCCCCCCCCCCCCCCCCCCCCCCCCCCCCCCCCCCCCCCCCCCCCCCCCCCCCCCCCCCCCCCCCCCCCCCCCCCCCCCCCCCCCCCCCCCCCCCCCCCCCCCCCCCCCCCCCCCCCCCCCCCCCCCCCCCCCCCCCCCCCCCCCCCCCCCCCCCCCCCCCCCCCCCCCCCCCCCCCCCCCCCCCCCCCCCCCCCCCCCCCCCCCCCCCCCCCCCCCCCCCCCCCCCCCCCCCCCCCCCCCCCCCCCCCCCCCCCCCCCCCCCCCCCCCCCCCCCCCCCCCCCCCCCCCCCCCCCCCCCCCCCCCCCCCCCCCCCCCCCCCCCCCCCCCCCCCCCCCCCCCCCCCCCCCCCCCCCCCCCCCCCCCCCCCCCCCCCCCCCCCCCCCCCCCCCCCCCCCCCCCCCCCCCCCCCCCCCCCCCCCCCCCCCCCCCCCCCCCCCCCCCCCCCCCCCCCCCCCCCCCCCCCCCCCCCCCCCCCCCCCCCCCCCCCCCCCCCCCCCCCCCCCCCCCCCCCCCCCCCCCCCCCCCCCCCCCCCCCCCCCCCCCCCCCCCCCCCCCCCCCCCCCCCCCCCCCCCCCCCCCCCCCCCCCCCCCCCCCCCCCCCCCCCCCCCCCCCCCCCCCCCCCCCCCCCCCCCCCCCCCCCCCCCCCCCCCCCCCCCCCCCCCCCCCCCCCCCCCCCCCCCCCCCCCCCCCCCCCCCCCCCCCCCCCCCCCCCCCCCCCCCCCCCCCCCCCCCCCCCCCCCCCCCCCCCCCCCCCCCCCCCCCCCCCCCCCCCCCCCCCCCCCCCCCCCCCCCCCCCCCCCCCCCCCCCCCCCCCCCCCCCCCCCCCCCCCCCCCCCCCCCCCCCCCCCCCCCCCCCCCCCCCCCCCCCCCCCCCCCCCCCCCCCCCCCCCCCCCCCCCCCCCCCCCCCCCCCCCCCCCCCCCCCCCCCCCCCCCCCCCCCCCCCCCCCCCCCCCCCCCCCCCCCCCCCCCCCCCCCCCCCCCCCCCCCCCCCCCCCCCCCCCCCCCCCCCCCCCCCCCCCCCCCCCCCCCCCCCCCCCCCCCCCCCCCCCCCCCCCCCCCCCCCCCCCCCCCCCCCCCCCCCCCCCCCCCCCCCCCCCCCCCCCCCCCCCCCCCCCCCCCCCCCCCCCCCCCCCCCCCCCCCCCCCCCCCCCCCCCCCCCCCCCCCCCCCCCCCCCCCCCCCCCCCCCCCCCCCCCCCCCCCCCCCCCCCCCCCCCCCCCCCCCCCCCCCCCCCCCCCCCCCCCCCCCCCCCCCCCCCCCCCCCCCCCCCCCCCCCCCCCCCCCCCCCCCCCCCCCCCCCCCCCCCCCCCCCCCCCCCCCCCCCCCCCCCCCCCCCCCCCCCCCCCCCCCCCCCCCCCCCCCCCCCCCCCCCCCCCCCCCCCCCCCCCCCCCCCCCCCCCCCCCCCCCCCCCCCCCCCCCCCCCCCCCCCCCCCCCCCCCCCCCCCCCCCCCCCCCCCCCCCCCCCCCCCCCCCCCCCCCCCCCCCCCCCCCCCCCCCCCCCCCCCCCCCCCCCCCCCCCCCCCCCCCCCCCCCCCCCCCCCCCCCCCCCCCCCCCCCCCCCCCCCCCCCCCCCCCCCCCCCCCCCCCCCCCCCCCCCCCCCCCCCCCCCCCCCCCCCCCCCCCCCCCCCCCCCCCCCCCCCCCCCCCCCCCCCCCCCCCCCCCCCCCCCCCCCCCCCCCCCCCCCCCCCCCCCCCCCCCCCCCCCCCCCCCCCCCCCCCCCCCCCCCCCCCCCCCCCCCCCCCCCCCCCCCCCCCCCCCCCCCCCCCCCCCCCCCCCCCCCCCCCCCCCCCCCCCCCCCCCCCCCCCCCCCCCCCCCCCCCCCCCCCCCCCCCCCCCCCCCCCCCCCCCCCCCCCCCCCCCCCCCCCCCCCCCCCCCCCCCCCCCCCCCCCCCCCCCCCCCCCCCCCCCCCCCCCCCCCCCCCCCCCCCCCCCCCCCCCCCCCCCCCCCCCCCCCCCCCCCCCCCCCCCCCCCCCCCCCCCCCCCCCCCCCCCCCCCCCCCCCCCCCCCCCCCCCCCCCCCCCCCCCCCCCCCCCCCCCCCCCCCCCCCCCCCCCCCCCCCCCCCCCCCCCCCCCCCCCCCCCCCCCCCCCCCCCCCCCCCCCCCCCCCCCCCCCCCCCCCCCCCCCCCCCCCCCCCCCCCCCCCCCCCCCCCCCCCCCCCCCCCCCCCCCCCCCCCCCCCCCCCCCCCCCCCCCCCCCCCCCCCCCCCCCCCCCCCCCCCCCCCCCCCCCCCCCCCCCCCCCCCCCCCCCCCCCCCCCCCCCCCCCCCCCCCCCCCCCCCCCCCCCCCCCCCCCCCCCCCCCCCCCCCCCCCCCCCCCCCCCCCCCCCCCCCCCCCCCCCCCCCCCCCCCCCCCCCCCCCCCCCCCCCCCCCCCCCCCCCCCCCCCCCCCCCCCCCCCCCCCCCCCCCCCCCCCCCCCCCCCCCCCCCCCCCCCCCCCCCCCCCCCCCCCCCCCCCCCCCCCCCCCCCCCCCCCCCCCCCCCCCCCCCCCCCCCCCCCCCCCCCCCCCCCCCCCCCCCCCCCCCCCCCCCCCCCCCCCCCCCCCCCCCCCCCCCCCCCCCCCCCCCCCCCCCCCCCCCCCCCCCCCCCCCCCCCCCCCCCCCCCCCCCCCCCCCCCCCCCCCCCCCCCCCCCCCCCCCCCCCCCCCCCCCCCCCCCCCCCCCCCCCCCCCCCCCCCCCCCCCCCCCCCCCCCCCCCCCCCCCCCCCCCCCCCCCCCCCCCCCCCCCCCCCCCCCCCCCCCCCCCCCCCCCCCCCCCCCCCCCCCCCCCCCCCCCCCCCCCCCCCCCCCCCCCCCCCCCCCCCCCCCCCCCCCCCCCCCCCCCCCCCCCCCCCCCCCCCCCCCCCCCCCCCCCCCCCCCCCCCCCCCCCCCCCCCCCCCCCCCCCCCCCCCCCCCCCCCCCCCCCCCCCCCCCCCCCCCCCCCCCCCCCCCCCCCCCCCCCCCCCCCCCCCCCCCCCCCCCCCCCCCCCCCCCCCCCCCCCCCCCCCCCCCCCCCCCCCCCCCCCCCCCCCCCCCCCCCCCCCCCCCCCCCCCCCCCCCCCCCCCCCCCCCCCCCCCCCCCCCCCCCCCCCCCCCCCCCCCCCCCCCCCCCCCCCCCCCCCCCCCCCCCCCCCCCCCCCCCCCCCCCCCCCCCCCCCCCCCCCCCCCCCCCCCCCCCCCCCCCCCCCCCCCCCCCCCCCCCCCCCCCCCCCCCCCCCCCCCCCCCCCCCCCCCCCCCCCCCCCCCCCCCCCCCCCCCCCCCCCCCCCCCCCCCCCCCCCCCCCCCCCCCCCCCCCCCCCCCCCCCCCCCCCCCCCCCCCCCCCCCCCCCCCCCCCCCCCCCCCCCCCCCCCCCCCCCCCCCCCCCCCCCCCCCCCCCCCCCCCCCCCCCCCCCCCCCCCCCCCCCCCCCCCCCCCCCCCCCCCCCCCCCCCCCCCCCCCCCCCCCCCCCCCCCCCCCCCCCCCCCCCCCCCCCCCCCCCCCCCCCCCCCCCCCCCCCCCCCCCCCCCCCCCCCCCCCCCCCCCCCCCCCCCCCCCCCCCCCCCCCCCCCCCCCCCCCCCCCCCCCCCCCCCCCCCCCCCCCCCCCCCCCCCCCCCCCCCCCCCCCCCCCCCCCCCCCCCCCCCCCCCCCCCCCCCCCCCCCCCCCCCCCCCCCCCCCCCCCCCCCCCCCCCCCCCCCCCCCCCCCCCCCCCCCCCCCCCCCCCCCCCCCCCCCCCCCCCCCCCCCCCCCCCCCCCCCCCCCCCCCCCCCCCCCCCCCCCCCCCCCCCCCCCCCCCCCCCCCCCCCCCCCCCCCCCCCCCCCCCCCCCCCCCCCCCCCCCCCCCCCCCCCCCCCCCCCCCCCCCCCCCCCCCCCCCCCCCCCCCCCCCCCCCCCCCCCCCCCCCCCCCCCCCCCCCCCCCCCCCCCCCCCCCCCCCCCCCCCCCCCCCCCCCCCCCCCCCCCCCCCCCCCCCCCCCCCCCCCCCCCCCCCCCCCCCCCCCCCCCCCCCCCCCCCCCCCCCCCCCCCCCCCCCCCCCCCCCCCCCCCCCCCCCCCCCCCCCCCCCCCCCCCCCCCCCCCCCCCCCCCCCCCCCCCCCCCCCCCCCCCCCCCCCCCCCCCCCCCCCCCCCCCCCCCCCCCCCCCCCCCCCCCCCCCCCCCCCCCCCCCCCCCCCCCCCCCCCCCCCCCCCCCCCCCCCCCCCCCCCCCCCCCCCCCCCCCCCCCCCCCCCCCCCCCCCCCCCCCCCCCCCCCCCCCCCCCCCCCCCCCCCCCCCCCCCCCCCCCCCCCCCCCCCCCCCCCCCCCCCCCCCCCCCCCCCCCCCCCCCCCCCCCCCCCCCCCCCCCCCCCCCCCCCCCCCCCCCCCCCCCCCCCCCCCCCCCCCCCCCCCCCCCCCCCCCCCCCCCCCCCCCCCCCCCCCCCCCCCCCCCCCCCCCCCCCCCCCCCCCCCCCCCCCCCCCCCCCCCCCCCCCCCCCCCCCCCCCCCCCCCCCCCCCCCCCCCCCCCCCCCCCCCCCCCCCCCCCCCCCCCCCCCCCCCCCCCCCCCCCCCCCCCCCCCCCCCCCCCCCCCCCCCCCCCCCCCCCCCCCCCCCCCCCCCCCCCCCCCCCCCCCCCCCCCCCCCCCCCCCCCCCCCCCCCCCCCCCCCCCCCCCCCCCCCCCCCCCCCCCCCCCCCCCCCCCCCCCCCCCCCCCCCCCCCCCCCCCCCCCCCCCCCCCCCCCCCCCCCCCCCCCCCCCCCCCCCCCCCCCCCCCCCCCCCCCCCCCCCCCCCCCCCCCCCCCCCCCCCCCCCCCCCCCCCCCCCCCCCCCCCCCCCCCCCCCCCCCCCCCCCCCCCCCCCCCCCCCCCCCCCCCCCCCCCCCCCCCCCCCCCCCCCCCCCCCCCCCCCCCCCCCCCCCCCCCCCCCCCCCCCCCCCCCCCCCCCCCCCCCCCCCCCCCCCCCCCCCCCCCCCCCCCCCCCCCCCCCCCCCCCCCCCCCCCCCCCCCCCCCCCCCCCCCCCCCCCCCCCCCCCCCCCCCCCCCCCCCCCCCCCCCCCCCCCCCCCCCCCCCCCCCCCCCCCCCCCCCCCCCCCCCCCCCCCCCCCCCCCCCCCCCCCCCCCCCCCCCCCCCCCCCCCCCCCCCCCCCCCCCCCCCCCCCCCCCCCCCCCCCCCCCCCCCCCCCCCCCCCCCCCCCCCCCCCCCCCCCCCCCCCCCCCCCCCCCCCCCCCCCCCCCCCCCCCCCCCCCCCCCCCCCCCCCCCCCCCCCCCCCCCCCCCCCCCCCCCCCCCCCCCCCCCCCCCCCCCCCCCCCCCCCCCCCCCCCCCCCCCCCCCCCCCCCCCCCCCCCCCCCCCCCCCCCCCCCCCCCCCCCCCCCCCCCCCCCCCCCCCCCCCCCCCCCCCCCCCCCCCCCCCCCCCCCCCCCCCCCCCCCCCCCCCCCCCCCCCCCCCCCCCCCCCCCCCCCCCCCCCCCCCCCCCCCCCCCCCCCCCCCCCCCCCCCCCCCCCCCCCCCCCCCCCCCCCCCCCCCCCCCCCCCCCCCCCCCCCCCCCCCCCCCCCCCCCCCCCCCCCCCCCCCCCCCCCCCCCCCCCCCCCCCCCCCCCCCCCCCCCCCCCCCCCCCCCCCCCCCCCCCCCCCCCCCCCCCCCCCCCCCCCCCCCCCCCCCCCCCCCCCCCCCCCCCCCCCCCCCCCCCCCCCCCCCCCCCCCCCCCCCCCCCCCCCCCCCCCCCCCCCCCCCCCCCCCCCCCCCCCCCCCCCCCCCCCCCCCCCCCCCCCCCCCCCCCCCCCCCCCCCCCCCCCCCCCCCCCCCCCCCCCCCCCAACTAAAGTTGGAGAAACAGACACCCACTAGCCACCTGTGTGCGAAGCACGGCAGTAGAACCAGTCTCATGAACGCGGTCATGTAATGTTGGTCTGGGCCGCTTCATCCAACAATACCGCCGAATCAAAGTATGACATGCTGGTAAGCAGTATGACTATTATCGCCCACAACTCTTTGTGTTCTACTCATGCATATAACATCTACGCATAGACCTGGCTCGGATGCCACTGTTGGGGAACGCAGTAATTTCAAAAAAAATCCTATGAACACGCAAGATCCATCTAGGTGATGCATAGCAACGAGCGGGAGAGTGTGTCCACGTACCCTGGTAGACCGAAAGCGGAAGCGTTAAGTAACGCGGTTGATGTAGTCGAACGTCTTCGCGATCCAACCAATCAAGTACCGAACGCACGGCACCTCCGCGATCTGCACATGTTCAGCTCGGTGACGTCCCTCGAACTCTAGATCCAGCTGAGGCCGAGGGAGAGTTTCGTCGGCACGATGGCGTGGCGACGGTGATGATGAAGTTACCGGCGCAGGGCTTCGCCTAAGCACTGCAACGATATGACCGAGGTGAAAATCTGTGGAGGGGGCACCGCACACGGCTAAGAAATCAACTTGTGTGTCTATGGGGTACCCCCTCCCCCGTATATAAAAGAGTGGAGGAGGGGGTCGGCCGGCCTCATGGGGCGCGCCCCAAGGGGGGAATCCTACTCCTACTAGGAGTAGGTTTCCCCCTTTCCTAGTCCAACTAGGAGGGGAAGGAAGGGGAAGAGGGAGAGAAGGAAAGGGGGGCCGGCCCCCCTCCCCAATTCGGATTGGGCTTGGGGGGCGCGCACCTCCACTTAGCCGCCTCGTCCTCTCTTCCACTAAGGCCCATGAAGGCCCATTAACCCCCCGGGGGGTTCCGGTAACCCCCCGGTACTCCGAAAAATGCCCGAACCTATCTGAAACCTTTCTGGTGTCCAAACATAACCTTCCAATATATCAATCTTCATGTCTAGACCATTTCGAGACTCCTCTTCATGTCCGTGATCACATCCGGGACTCCGAACTACCTTCGGTGCATCAAATCACATAACTCACAATACATATCGTCATCGAACGTTAAGCGTGCGGACCCTACGGGTTCGAGAACTCCCCCCCCCCCCCCCCCCCCCCCCCCCCCCCCCCCCCCCCCCCCCCCCCCCCCCCCCCCCCCCCCCCCCCCCCCCCCCCCCCCCCCCCCCCCCCCCCCCCCCCCCCCCCCCCCCCCCCCCCCCCCCCCCCCCCCCCCCCCCCCCCCCCCCCCCCCCCCCCCCCCCCCCCCCCCCCCCCCCCCCCCCCCCCCCCCCCCCCCCCCCCCCCCCCCCCCCCCCCCCCCCCCCCCCCCCCCCCCCCCCCCCCCCCCCCCCCCCCCCCCCCCCCCCCCCCCCCCCCCCCCCCCCCCCCCCCCCCCCCCCCCCATACCTCTCCGATACACGGAGTGACAAATCCTAATCTCGATCTATGCCAACTCGACAAACACCATCGGAGACACCTGTAGAGCATCTTTATAATCACCCAGTTACGTTGTGACGTTTGATAGCACACTAAGTGTTCCTCCGGTATTCGGGAGTTGCATAATCACATAGTCATAGGAACATGTATAAGTCATGAAGAAAGCAATAGCAATAAACTAAACGATCATAGTGCTAAGCTAACGGATGGGTCATGTCAATCACATCATTCTCTAATGATGTGATCCGGTTCATCAAATGACAACTCATGTCTATGGCTAGGAAACTTAACCATCTTTGATTAACGAGCTAGTCAAGTAGAGGCATACTAGTGACACTCTGTTTGTCTATGTATTCACACATGTACTAAGTTTCCGGTTAATACAATTCTAGCATGAAGAATAAACATTTATCATGATATAAGGAAATATAAATAACAACTTTATTATTGCCTCTAGGGCATATTTCCTTCAAGAGGACGGAGGGTCCTCTCCGACAACAGTTTGGTGGGGTGGTGCGATGAAATCCAGTGATTTCTTCTAGGTGTCACGTGTTCGCTTGTTGTCGGCGGCCTTGATGGTGTCTTGCGGTGGTCTAGCCTCTCTTATGCTTATTCTAGGCGGTTTGTTGGAGACGAGTAGTAGTGCTTTTATCAGCATGTTTGAGGGTTTCCTTAGCAACATGTATCATTCAGTAGTGTGGCTTTATATTTATAAAGCGGACAAAAGATTGTTTTGTGTGTGTGTGTGAGAGAGAGAGAGAGAGAATAAAAGAAGGGTAAAATAGGTAAATCTAAAAGGACCAACAGTGGAAAACCGTCTATGCACCAACCAACCACTTGCGCGGTTATCATGTTTCCAGAAAAGGCGAGTGTAGCCGTAAAGGTATACATCTACCTGTCATCAGATGGCAAAATTAATTCATTTAATTTCTTTTGGTTTGCGGCGATTCGTCGCATCAGGCATCTATCTATCATATGGTTGATGGCATCAGGCAGGCATTAAGGACAAAGCATCTATGTTGGAAACCTGGGACATCAAGAGTTTATATAGTATCTTTTACTAACAACTTGGCATAGCTGTGATTTGTTTGCTGAACCAGATTATTGTTATTTAACCTCTCAAGTTGTTTGGATGGCTTATTAGGAAAGTGAAGGGTTGGGTGTTGGATCTATCCTCCCCAGTGATAGGGACGATTTCTTTTAAAAACTCTGACAAGTGGAGTTTAGATACTCTGGATCAAACTTGTCTGCAAGTGCTCGGGTTAATCGATAACTCTGTTTTCAACGGTTTAATAAAAGGATAGTCTTTCCATAGTAAATATATTAATTCTCTTTCCGGTGAATTTGCAGTTTTCTGCATTTTGTTACCTACCAGTTACTATTTTCTATAATTCTAAAAAAAAACTTATTCCGTACTATTTTGTACCACCATGTTGCATGCTGTGTACCTGTAGTGCTACTTGTTCCAACGCTTATGAGCTGAGCTATGATATTACTTTGAAGTCTATCTTTGACATGTTGGATTACACCTGCTGAAGAATGTACAGAAAACAGTATACATCCTCTGTGCCCCATCCTTCCCTGTCTCTGAACTTCATTCTTCCTTCAGAGACAGGCCTTGATCGCTCAGGACTCCCCAGAGCATCGCGTAGCAGCGCCTTGTTTCCGCTTTGTTCTTGATTCACCTGTTCCCTACAAATTTGATCAAGCATATGTTTCAGGGACAGGGGAACCAATGTGGCATCAAGCACAGTTAATCAGCATCAACTGGGCATCTAAAACATTGATGCTTAATGCTCTCGGGGTTGCGACAAAGAGAACACTTCTTTCTTAAAAGATTATCTTTCGTGAGATGATAACACCTAAACTTCCATCTAGAACTTCGCCGAAACCTGACACCATCATTAGATTTCTCAGTATCTTCCAAGACAATGAATGTACTGAAAAATCCTTACCAGTAGAGATGTCCCAAACCAACCTTTCGTCATCATAAGATATTTCACTATCTTCACGTTGCCGACTAATCCTCAATCAGGCATCACACCAGATTATACATCCTCGGGTGCAGAGCAAAACAAAAATTTACTAAAGCAAAAATAAAGTTACTCTATAACATGTCAGCCATGCAAACTCTTTATCTGCGTCCGCGTACATCGTGTCCATAGAAAATGAATTATCATGTTTTCTTGTTTATCTGCTCATAAAAATGAAATCAGTCTAAGCATTGTATTTGATAGGTACAAACATACTCATACAGAAATAGACTTCAATTCTTGTAAATTAACCTGCCGTCGATTTACCAAATATCCTACAAAGTTCCAACTAACAAAACCGATACAAAGATGTAAATCTTCAAATTAGCAAGTTGTAAGAGCAAGGTTTTCATAAAGTAAATATCCATGTCGTAAGATTACAATTTCAATCCGTAGCAAGATTTTCTGTTGGATGCTGTTAGAGTATGTAATGGGCCTAATGGCCTGGGCTGGCGGTATAGCCCGTTAGTCTTAGGGTTAATTAGAGATAAGGGTCGCTTGCTTAGGGGTCAAGTAAGCCTTGCTTGGGAGTCAAGTAAACCTCTTTATATAAAGAGAGGAGATGTATCAATCTAATCAAGCAAGAATTAAGAAGAAAATCCCCTTCCCTCTTGCCCGGCCGTGGGCAAAAAGTCCCCCGGCCGGCCCTCTTGCGCCCTCCTTCTAGCAGCACCATAACAATTTGGTATCAGCTAGCTTCGGTTCGATCATGTCTTCACCGCCGCCCAACCCGTCTCTTCCGCTGCCGGGATCCTCCGTCGCGCCCGTCCCCGCCGTCCTCACCCCGGAGGAGGTGTCCGGGGTGCTGCGGGACCTAACCCAGGCGGTCCAGGAGATCCACCTGTTCTTGGCCGGGTCCTACGGGCCGCACCCGGCTGCGCCGCCCATCGCCGCCACCGCGCCGCCGTGGCTACCGTGGCAGCCGCTGCACCAAGCGGCCTCCGCCGCGCTCACCGGGCGGCTGCAGTAGCCGCTGCAGCTGCCATCCACCGCCCCGCCCTGGCTGCAGTGGCAGTCACCGCTCCTGGCGGCCTCCGCCGCGCCCGGCGCTCCGCCGCAGCAGCCGCTGCCACTGCCCCAGGGCGTCCCCGCCGTGCTCGCCGGGCCGCTGCAGCAGCCGCTGCAGCTGCCATCCACTGCCACCACCGCCCCGCCCTGGCTACAGTGGCAACCGCCGCTCCTGGCGGCCTCCGCCGCACCCGGCGCTCCGCTGCAGCAGCCACCGCCGGTCAGCTCCGGCCCCGCATCGACCGCGCCGGCGGGAGTCCCGATCCACCTGATCAAGTTCCCGCCGTCGCCATTACCGCTTCCCCAGGGCGTCCCCATCCAGCAGATCAAGTTCCCGCCGTCGCCGTCGCCGTCACCGCTTCCGGCTTGGATCACTACCCGCCACGTGTCGGCGGCGGTGAGGCTGCAGGCTGCTGCGCGCGGCCTCCTAGCGCGTCGGCGTGTGCGGGAGATGCGTGGTCTGCAGCTGCCGCTCCTCCCAGCTGCGTTTCGCCGCGCAAAGGACCTCGATCTCGTCCGCTGTGTCGGGGATCTTGGGCATGCTGTTTTCCCCGCGGGCAGCGACCTCAAAGTCTGTGACATCGGCGGTTGGGAGGGCGCACCCCTCCTCGTCATTCTCCATCGCAAGCCCTCCACTCTTCCCTGTGCGGTGCAGACCAACAGCCATACACATGCACTCCTTTTGTCCAGGTGGTGTCCATGGGATCCAGGTGGCTATACACGTGCACGTCCGACATGCGGATGGTGTCCACTTTTTGTTAAGGGGTCCAAAATAAATCGTCCTAGTCCATTTCAGGTTGAGAGTAATAAAACAAGCCGAGATGTAAAAGGCTTGTTTTTAGGTGTTAGGTTTGTGTTGCGTCGAGTCATGGTTATAAGTTGGTTAGGCTGCAGCTCGAGGACAAGCTGCATGTCCAGGTGGGGTGTAGTGTTAGAGTATGTAATGGGCCTAATGGCCTGGGCTGGCGGTATAGCCCGTTAGTCTTAGGGTTAATTAGAGATAAGGGTCGCTTGCTTAGGGGTCAAGTAAGCCTTGCTTGGGAGTCAAGTAAACCTCTTTATATAAAGAGAGGAGATGTATCAATCTAATCAAGCAAGAATTAAGAAGGAAATCCCCTTCCCTCTTGCCCGGCCGTGGGCAAAAAGTCCCCCGGCCGGCCCTCTTGCGCCCTCCTTCTAGCAGCACCATAACAGATGCCTAGGCAATGCATCGCAGCAGGCATCAATCATGGATCAGGGCATCAGGCATCAAGGACATAAGCATATATGTTGGATACCTAGGACATAAAGAGTTTATCCTTCAACGACTTGACATAGCTGTGATTGGTTAGCTCAATCAAATCAGTAATTTTACTGTTGAATTTTTTTGGATGGTTGATTAGGAAAGTGAATAAGAAACACTTGGATGTTGGACCTACCCCCTGTGGTAGTGACAATTTCTTTAGTTTATTCACAAGTGGAGTTCAGATATTTTGTAGATCGAACCTGCCAGCAAGTGAATTTATACGCTTGATATTTACTCCCTCTGTAAACTAATATAAGAGCGTTTAGATCACTAAAGTAGTGATCTAAACACTCTTATATTACTTTACGGAGGGAGTATTTTCTTTACCGATAACTTCGCTTTCTGTTGTTTGATAAGAGGATACCCCTCTTTAGTAAAAATCTATTATTTCACTTTCTCGGTGAAGCTGCAGCTCTCTGCAAAGTGTTGGCTATCTATTACCAGTTTTATTACTACTTTCCGGATCAGACTGAATAGGCACCACTTGTTGATTTTCTACTTCCTTAGTACAGTCTGTGCATTGGTTATTGAGTATGACAGCTGAGCAGCCTCTGTTAATATTCAGCTCCCGATAAGTAATCAACATTAAACTAGCTGATGGGAGAGCCATCTCTCCAGAGGACTTTCTGAAGATTATCTTACCAAAATTACAACTCACATCATGAAAAAAACTGAACAGTTGTAGCTTTCTTCCAGAGATGGCAAATCACAAAAAGTTCAAGTGCTGGCATAGCTAATAAGTTGTATGTTTTGAGAAATATGTTTATGGAGGTGTAGTGGGAGCTTTCTACTGTGAATGCTTGGCGTAGCATTTAATTTCACCCAAAATGAGCATTATGACAGGACAATGACAAGTTGACAGCAACTAAACAGGAACAACCTTTATTATGCATCTCAACTTCTCAACAATGCCCCAACAGAATGCCTCACCTCATGTAGGAAAAAATATATTTTGTACAAAGAACACGCGCATGTAAAATAGGATCGTTCCAGCTGAAAACCGGACGAATTCGCAGAACCAAAACTAAATACTCAAGATTCCAAAACCTACTCTAGCTGCTGCTGGTGGTCATCTCCGTGCCAGGCCCAGACTATGTCCTTCAGCGCTGGCCGGATGTCCTCCAATAGCTCCCGGTACTCCAGCGGATCACCACTTGTTTGTTTCATCTCAATGAGGTGGTGGGAAGGTGTGATCTCGAAGATCTCCATGTCTAACTGAACAGCACCATTCCTTCCCTCCTTCCTCGCTTGCATCTTCACCACGCCATTGTCCTTCTTCCTTACCCTGAGATTCAGCGCCTTCGCAACATATTCCAGCTTCGAGATGATGGTTGAAGCAGGCTTGTCTGAAGTGAACCTTGTCTCCTTTCTGCAGTCCTCTTGGATGAATAGGCCGGACAGGTCAAACCCCGTGGAGAAGGAGATGATCTCAAAGGCATTTAAGTTTGTCACCATTAGGGGCTTCACATCTTCATGAGTGTTCTTCCTTGGCCTCACACCAGCTGTAGGAGGAGCATTTGTGATGACATTCTCACTGGGAGTTCTCTCCTTCACTGCAAGGGTGCCCCTTGGACCTTTCCGGAACCAGGTAGACTCTTTTATCTTCTGGATAGATGCCCTGGTGCTTGGATTGGGGTCCAGGATCTTGAACAAGAGCTTCTGGAGTTTGTGTGAGAACCAGCCGGGGCACCTGAAATCTCCTTGCTCAATCTTCCGGTACATGTCCATCAAGTTGGAACCATGGAAGGGGAGATAACCAGCAACAAGAACAAAAAGGATAACACCACAAGACCAGATATCTGATTTTGCACCATCGTAACCTGTCTTGCTGATGACCTCCGGAGCTACATATGCGGGTGTTCCGCAGGTGGTGTGGAGCAAGCCATCTTGCCTCTTTGACTCTGAAAGGGCGCTCAATCCAAAATCCGAGACCTTAAGGTTCTCATTCTCATCCAGGAGCAGGTTCTCCAGCTTGAGATCCCGGTGATACACGCCTTGGCTGTGGCAGTAATCCACTGCACTGATGAGCTGCTGGAAATACTTATGTGCAGCACCCTCTGTGAGCTTGCCACTCTTTGCAACCTTGTCAAAGAGCTCACCGCCTTTCACATACTCCATGACAAAGTATATTTTGTTTCGTGTCGCCATGACCTCATGAAGCTGAACAATGTTCTTGTGTGCCACCAACCGCATGGTTGTGACCTCACGCCTGATTTGCTCCGAGAGCCCAACCTTGAGCACCTTCTCCTTGTCCAGCATCTTTATGGCGACGCTTCGGTTCGACTCTAGGCTCCTTGCATAGTGCACCTTGCCGAATGTTCCTTTCCCCAACAATCTTCCCAGCTCGTACCGCTCCATTAGAATCTTCCCTCTGTTTGCCATGGCTTCAAGCTGCATAAAACCACAGCCTATATTGCGGCTATAATTCAAATGGACTGCAGCACTTCAACCATCCTCTCCAAGGTAGTCTTGATCCACCACAGTGAACAACACTCTCATGTCTTTGTCTCGACGGAGTCTAGATGGTGCAGAGATGATGCAAACAAGATGGTTGCTCGCATAAAGAGTCGACCAACTAAGCTCCTGTGGAGAAGCGGCAATCTCCTTTATCACGCAGGTGAAGTTTCTTCTAAGCAAGCACATCTTTCAGCATTCCCCGAGGCTTTGAGTGCTTGTTCTGTATTGGAGTTCTCTGCAAATAAGAAAATAAATCTTCAGATTCTGCAATTGAAAATTCAAAATATGCCTTTGTATGGATTACTGAAGAAATAACAAAACATTTATTGGTTGGTTTTACAACTAGAGCATACAGAAGAATGGTGAATCAAACTAGATTCTCGCATAATCTTTAGAGGAAACAATCTGGCAGGATCAGGGACATGGTGGTTTATATGAAACAAAACATTTGTTCTGTGCACACGGCAAACTAGAACCAACAGAAAACATATCTGTAATTCTTCTTATTTTATTATTACTTTAGAATCAAGGCTGCATACTTGTGCAGAAAAGTGTAAACATAGGTATGAAGAAAAGTCAGAGTTCAGAAGCAACTCGCTGGTTCTCTGGATCTTTACCGCTTGGGGAAAAAAATCGTATGTATTTCTAACAAACTATAGACATTGTAGAAACATAACACGGTCAACAAATTCATCATGGAGAAAAAGGCCAAATAAGTTTAATTTTGCAGAGAATTGCGCTATTCCTCCATCCAATCCTAAAACTGAGAGCATAACAACTTGCAAATTCCTAGATCCATCCAACCGCAGGAATGCACCGCCGTACTCGGCTGAAAGCGGCCTCGCCGACAATTAAAAGGCCGTAAATTTGGCTCATATGTGCCCAAACTCTGGTAGACGGGAAATAATTTCTTCTCCAGTGATTCGCCCTTGGCAAAACTGAAGAAGACGCACAAACTAGCCAACAAGGATGCCTACATCGACGGCTCGCATTGAGGCTGAACGGAATCAAAGAACATCAAAGAACGGGGAGGGGTTGCGTACCTTCCGGCGGCGCCAAGAGGGGAGGCTCCGGATCCAAGCCGGGACCTCGAGGCAGTTCTCTCTGTGTCTGTGCCTCTGTGTGAGTTGCTGGAGTTTTGTTTTGGGGTGTGTGCTTGTGGAGGAGGAGGCCGCTCTTCTTATATAAAGCGGAGCAGAGCAGAGCAGGGCAGGGGAGGAGCCGCCGGAGGGAAGGGGCGAGGGAGGAGAAGAAGCTAGTTTTGGTGGATTTGACCAAGATGCCCCCGGTGCGTTTCCTGGGCACCGCATCGCAGAGGGGCATATTCCTGGTAGAGTGGTACAAATCGTATCATTGTGTCTTCATGATTAGGAGAGAGGAGAATTATGCTCGTACGACCCGTGATGTCATATTAGGTAGCACGGAGTATTTATAAGAACATCCTTATAGAAATTGAAAAGTACATTCAAATCTTTGGGGTACCGAAGCCTTCTTCCTCTTGCATCCATTGGCGGCGCCCCGTGAGCAAAGCTCGTTGCCGTTTTCTGGGTCTCTGTCTCGGTGAAGAAAACTTGTTTAAACCTAGGAGCTTGTGGAAACAATGGTCTGGAAACCGTCGATGCAAACCTAAAGATGCTGATGACCACAATCAGCGTAGCAAATCGTTAGCTAGGGGAAGAAAACGTCATATAGGGCCTGTATAACGATGTAGGTCTTGTCAGACGGAGTTGGGGAACACAACTCTCCGACGCTCTCCGACGAGGACAAAACTGACTAACCTTCATCGATCAGAACTGAAGCCGAAGGACCAAGATGGAATCGAAGGGGACGGCCTAATTTAGATTTTCGGTATGCTCAAGCTTTCCCTATTACTCCCTACATTCCTTTATATTAGGTGTATTTGTTTTTTGATAAAATTCCACAATATAAGGTGCATTTGTTCTAATGCCTCGTAATTCCGTTATTGACCCTCCAGAAAAAGGAAAGTATCTCCCACCTGATTGCATGTATCTCTCCTTGTACAGAAAAAAAGGAAACTATATCTCTCCCGATTGCATGTACTTGTTTCTTTCCTAGCCCAAATGATTTACTTGCCGCTAATAAATGAATTGGACAAGGGTAATTGCATGTATTTGTTTCTTTCCTAGCCCAAATGATTTACTTGCCGCTAATAAATGAATTGGACAAGGGTAATTTCATCCTAAATTGTCTATAATTATGTACCTTGGTCATCGTGCCAAGAGTAATACACCTTACATAAAGGAATGGAGGGAGTAAAAAATGAAAATGTTGGTCGATGATTTGCTTGTTTAAAGGTTGGCCAACATTAGTTGTCGTCCTTCTCTCTCTAGATCCTCATGTTGTTCCACCGGTAAGGTCGGTGGTTATCCTCGCCTATGTATGATGCTCATGTGGTGTGTGTGTGGGCCCCCCCCCCCGGGGAGGTTTTGCGTGTCCGTCGCTTAGGTAAGGTTAGGTTTTGATTTCATGTTGGCAACCACATTTGAGCGATGGCGTCAACGGTGTTGAGAAGGCAGTGGATGAGCGTCATCGTCAGGCATGTGCTCTGGAGCGCTGACAGGTTTGGTTGTTGGCTTGTTACCGGCGGCCTCATCTTGTGTGTAGGTTTTCCCCACATGCGGGCGATCACATGCCAGGTCATTGGTTCCCGCCTATGATGCTAGTCTGACCATCGAAACAGATCGAGCACGTGCCCCTGCCTGAAAGGATCGAGACAGACCTAGAGGGGTGAATAGTTCAACTACAAATTTTACTAAGGTGAGATAAATAACATATATGAAGTTTGCAAGGTCAAGGGACCAATGTAATAACACAAGTAAATGGGCTAGTGTTAGGGTTAACCAAAGACCATAGAGACGAAGATGTATCCTAGTGTTCCCTCCCTTGGAAGGGAGCTAGTCACAAATGGAGAGGGGGGGTCCATAAAGGAACAAGAAACGCCACAAAGGCTCACCTTTTCCTTGAAACATCACCATAGAGGAGATTCTTAACCACTAGTGGGTAGACCTTGAGGAGAGATCCAAACCGTCACACACAATTTGATTCCTTCACCGGCGACTCCTACCGCCTAGGAGTCTCCAACCTTCAAGAGTAAAGCCAAATGATGAAATCAAAGGGAACTCGATTTCCTTTGGTGAGAACGTAGATCGGGGCTCCTCTCTATTTTTTCCTTAAAGAATGGATGTGAAAGGATTCAAGGCTCAGAGCCTGTGAAATGGAGTATGAGAGAGAAATATGTTCAACTCGAGTAGGAAAAGAAGAAAACACTTGGTGAAGAATGAGTGGACCTTTATATAGCCCACTTTGAAATATGTCCATTAGGGTTAACTTCGACCACCCGGAAGCTATATATCCCGGAACATCCACTATAGGGTTTGGACTGCCGGATTTGGGGGATAGGTTCTAGATATGGACCCGCAACTTTCTAAGCTCTTGGAAGTTATAGGCCAATTTCTTAACACATCCCGGAAGCTAGTTGTAAGTGCATCTACTACCCCTGGTAGATTTTGATGATTAATGACAAAACATTTAAGGGACTAATATGTATGTTAAATATGCACAGGTGAAAATCCCTGATGATTTAGTTTAACCGAAGGATTACGACCATTAGAAAAGTTGACAGATCATTGAAGTCTTCGGGAATGCCGTTGAAAAATTGAAGACCGAAGAGTGGATTGCTACTTACTAGTTTATTTAATTCTTCATTGAGTCGTAGGACAAACTGTACTATTAAGGGGGATCAGAGTGAAGCAAGACTAAAAGTCTTCATGTGTGTGCTCAGTCTAAACCTATCTACACTTGTGAGTGAAGACTTAATTGGAAATCTCCTTCCAAGCGAGCCTACTAGGTCCCGTGATGAAGTTAATTCTTCAAGTCACCTGAGTTACTTTCCTCACTGATGAGTAGCGCGTTGGTGAGTGTGTCTCATCCAATAGTCATATCGGTACTCAGGGGCAGTGTGCCAGCTATATATAGCCCATGCCCATGTAGATAACGGGTGGTTGCTCGAGTGATATTTTGCTGCGTCTGCAAAGAGCGTCCTTCCTTGCAGAGATGTGAACCAATCCTAAGTGAGGAAAACCACCCAAGGCGAAGAACAGAAAGTGACTGAGCATCACTGAAGAATCAGCTCGATCCTAGCTCGTGATCTATTACTCTTGAGAACTTGGCATCCTCTAGACGGTTAGGCATAGTTATGTAAGAATCGAAAGTTCGGATTCACTGAAGGACAAGTTTGCACCGGACCAAAGATCACCGCAAAATCTACCTTGAGTATTGGACGAGTTCCGAGGAACTTAACTCAAGGAGAAAAAGGTGAGGACTTGTGTGTCCTCAGACTAGTGTGCTCAACCTCTCCAACCAAGATGTACAATTGTTGCCAATAGTTTGAACTTTGTTAAAGAAATCATCGTGTCTTCACCAACCTTATGGGTTCAATTCTTTGAAACCTTTACTTTCAATACTTTGACATGTTTTGAGGAGTTTCTCTCTCTGTCACTCTTTGTGACTGTTGTGAAGTCTTTCTGAGCACTTAAATTTCCGCCGCTTAATTTTGTTAAGTGTTTCTCAAGTTGTTTACTTTGAAGCCTTTCTTCCTGTTGCTAGTTAAGTTCCTCAGCATATCTCTCTGCATTGTTTAATGCTTTCCTAGCTTACCTCGGTCATTGCAGTGTTTTTTTACTTAGTTGTTTCCATACATGCTTGTATGTTTCACTAGTTATCTTCCTAGAATTCTTTGGCACTGCACACTATTATAGTTTGTTATCTATGTTTTCTGCAATGGATTTCTTTATTTCAAAGAGTTTTGATAAACGCCTATTCACCTCTTCCCTTCCCAGTCGTTCTACTTCGACCTTTCACTAGTTCTGATTTCAGAGTAGGTTTCGGAGTTGGGTTTTGGAACAACCCAATACTTTTGTTATGCCACTTTCAGAACATAATATGGAAAGTAACCCGGATTCTGGACACCGCGAAACATCGTCTCGAAAGATCTGACACGATGTTTCGGGCCACACAAAAACTCTCCTCTGGAATATTTGGAAGTGGAAATATCACCGAGGCTATTTGGTGAAATTATGTATGGAACTTAGTCTGTATTTGGCTATATGTAGGCAACATAATTATCACTTTAAATCCTCAACAGAAAAATCATCGCTTTAAGTTCATCATATGACCACTCTTAATAGTGTAGCTATCCTACGACTCAAGATCAAGAGAAAAAAAAGATACATTTTCAAATATGTCATCTTTCTTCTCTCTCTAGCTATGGGGTTCATCAATCATCTTTGCTCGCAAACTTATGGACTAACACAGCTTCTATACACTTAGGAAACAAGGTTACTCCTTAATTGGTATGACATTTACACTAAATCCACTTAGGGGAACAAATGTTCTTTTCATTGCTAATTCGGCCTCTTCCGCCCCCAACTCATGTCTTACACGACAGGTCTATGTGGACTACACAGTTGTTGCTCTTCTCATCTTCCTTCTCTCCTCTAGTGATGCAATGACGGAGCGAGCGGTGGTGCATTCAATTCAGAAGTATTTTCTTGAGGGCTCACATGTATTTGTATGTTTCCACGCGGTCTTTCCTGTAAAATTTGGGGACAACCATCCTACATCTAGATATTTCTTTTTACATTTTTTTCTTAATTAATATAATCTAAATATTAGTGTGTAAACATTAGCTTAAAATAAAACTAATAATCCTTATATAAATAAGGATCAATGTCGGCGACTCATTCTGTCGGTAGTAGTGGTTGTCTGGTGGTCTCGTAATCTCGATGTAATTTTTATTATATTTGAAATGCTTTGTGCTTCCGATGAGTTTTTATAATAAATTTGATGCTTTTCGCAAAAAAGACCAATGTTGCCACAAAAAGAACAAAGATAAATGTTTTAATCTTTATCGCAAAAAAGATGTAGGTAGTACTCCCTCTTTAAGAAATATTAGTGATCTAGACGCTCTTATATTTCTTTACAGAGGGAGTATTTCAGAAGAAATCCTGTTACGTGCTTGTTGATTTTATCGCTTGTCATCTTATATATTATGCGAAATCAGCCAGATGTTTGTCCGTCGATGACCCTCTGCCTACGTTTCGACACATACAAGGTTCCACTCCGACGTTCGTGTATCCAGGACACATTACTGCGTTGCAAGAGGACAGACCGACAGAAGACACGGCTAAGTAAAACTTGGCACTTGATAATAGAGAAATATTGTGGAGAGATTGTGTTCGGTTTCAACAGGCAACGGAGACACGGGATCTGGAAGATACGCGGTGCTGCGTCAACAGAGTCGTGGCGCCACATGCAAGATGCAACACCAACCAACAAACCCCATTTATTTCAGAGATTAGTCGCAAGAAAACTGCCATCATTTTTCGTTCTCACCTAGCATAGTCTGCTCGTGATGTGGCAAGGAGCGAGAAACACGTGGTGCCTTGGCCATACTGCCTATACACACATACTCTGATTTTGGGAGACTACTACTATGAGGCGTTAGACAGACGCAACATATACTATCAACAAATATTGTGTACCGCTATTATGTCCAATTGAAAACAACATGCATGGCCCTCATTTCCAGATATATCTGTCAACAATGCACTGTTGTATCGACTACATAATGAGAACGGAATTGCAATTTTGTTACGGTGATGCAATGTATTGAATTCATACTCCAGCTAGTTGCCTCAGAAGTCCGAACTGATCAAAAGAGGGGGCAATATATTTCAATACAATGAACCGTGAATCTGTGCTGCTCAACGGTGTTGCTATGTCGTATCAAAATTGTAGAAACACCTACGTGTTTCGGCACATGCAAGTTGGCCTACATTGTTCCTCTACCTACAAAAGAAAACTCGTACTGCTGCAAGTATTATTGACTGCGAGAAGAGAGCAAAAGAAGGCACGCGAGAGTAGTAATAGCGACATGCAAGGGATTTGGATGGATACGTATACGTAACGCACGGCTGCAGCGTCGACAGCGTCGTGGCGCCACATCCAGCACCAATTCATGATTCATCGCTGTTCGTTTGAGGAAAAAATTAGTGACTTCCAAAATACAGCGGGATAATGCATTATTGGGTCTCATCAAGCCTGCAGAAAACACGTGTGGTCCCGGCTAGCTGTGCATATGATTTTGATTTTGATACCGACCAGTGATCTTTCACCTAAGAGAGGAGTTACCCAAGAAATGATCAAGTCTGAAAACTCTATTACTTACATGTGTTAAAAAAAACTCTACAAAACTCCTTACAATATCCAATATGCTACTAGTACTAAAAATTGGGACACAGGTTTGGTGAACACGGTTTCACGCAGACCCCTTATGAATAGCAAATTAAAAAATACTATAAAAATTTAAAAGTTTTTTTATTTTTAAACATACATAGTCGACCGGTATACTCGTGTATGAAGTTTCACAAAGAAATGACACCCGTGGTATTCTAGGCAAAAATGATAAAACCGAGGCTATATTAAAAAAAATTGTGTGATGAATAGTAAGGTCAAAACTGCATTTTCTTCATAAGAATACCACGGGTGTCATTTTTTCATGAAACTTCACACATGAGTAGAATGGTCGATCAAGTTTGATACCCCAAAATTTCAGACTTTTTATTTTATTTTTCTAGTATTTTCTTCAAAATTTACTATTCATATAGGTGCCCGTGAAACCATGTCCACATTTGTATTTTCGTAAAAAAAAAATGCCCCAATATTCTTAGAGACTTTCTATGTACTACTCCCTCTATTCCTAAATATAAGTCCTTCTAGAGATTTCAATACTGACTACATGCAAAGCAAATGAGTGAATCTAAAATATATCAATATACATCCGAATATAGTCCGTATTAAAGTCTCTAGAACGACTTATATTTAGAAACGGATGGAGTATATACTTGGAGAGTACCAAGGGTCATATCCTTTTATGTTGAAAAAAATTCAACAGTTCATGATAAATGCATACATAAATAGGTAAGATCTATAGGTACTTGTCTATCAAAAATGCTAACTGGAGGCCAAGCTCCATGGAGCTCTTTATTTTGAAAATTTGAAAAGTCACATTTTGAAGTTTCAAAAAAATCTAAAAAAAATCATACGTGTTTATACGGATGTGTAATACATGTGTGTAAAATTTGAAGATGATATACATTACTGTGAGAGCTACATAAAACTACAAAATTGTGATTTTGATATGGTGAACATTACACATACTGTTCACTATAAAAAATGCACGAATTTGTCTTTTTTGTGTAGCTCTCAACATAATGTATTTCATTGTCAGAACTTACACACATGTAAAACAGAATTTTTTTCAAAACTGGCACTGTATTTGGAGCAAATTCGAAAACTAGCATTGTGAACTCGTATTTTGCAAAAATAGCACCCCGTCGGTCTTCCGTAGGCCGAAGAGGCACTTTTCGGCTTGGCAAAAACCGAAGAGCCCATTTCGGTGTCCAGTGGGCCGAAGAGAGCGGCAGGTGGGCCGAAGAGCTGTCTTCGGTCTGGCCCAAACCGAAGACCTCTTCGGCTTACCGTAGGCCGAAAAGGCTGGATATGCCTGCCCCAGCCTTTCTTCTTTCTCCCCTCCCCCCCCCCCCCCCCCCCCCCCCCCCCCCCCCCCCCCCCCCCCCCCCCCCCCCCCCCCCCCCCCCCCCCCCCCCCCCCCCCCCCCCCCCCCCCCCCCCCCCCCCCCCCCCCCCCCCCCCCCCCCCCCCCCCCCCCCCCCCCCCCCCCCCCCCCCCCCCCCCCCCCCCCCCCCCCCCCCCCCCCCCCCCCCCCCCCCCCCCCCCCCCCCCCCCCCCCCCCCCCCCCCCCCCCCCCCCCCCCCCCCCCCCCCCCCCCCCCCCCCCCCCCCCCCCCCCCCCCCCCCCCCCCCCCCCCCCCCCCCCCCCCCCCCCCCCCCCCCCCCCCCCCCCCCCCCCCCCCCCCCCCCCCCCCCCCCCCCCCCCCCCCCCCCCCCCCCCCCCCCCCCCCCCCCCCCCCCCCCCCCCCCCCCCCCCCCCCCCCCCCCCCCCCCCCCCCCCCCCCCCCCCCCCCCCCCCCCCCCCCCCCCCCCCCCCCCCCCCCGCCTACGGAAGACCGACGGGGTGCTATTTTTGCAAAATACGAGTTCACAATGCTAGTTTTCGAATTTGCTCCAAATACAGTGCCAGTTTTGAAAAAAATTCTGTAAAACACATCCATATGAACGCATATATTTTTTTCCAGAATTTTTCAAAACTTAATAATATACTTTGTTTTTCTTTCAAAAAAGAGCTTCATGGAGCTCGTCCTCCAAAATGCTGCACTCCTTGTCTGTTTGAGAAGTTGTTCTTTCTGCCTAGCTATGATTTCGTTCTACTTGGCCAAAATTGATTTCGACGGTACATCATCGAATGTCGGCCAAAATTCTGGCTATATTCATTGGCTTGTTGCATGTGGGCAAGACACACGGCCAGATCACAGTGTACATCGGTAACTTATTAATCTGGCTAGGATTCGTGGCTTCATACATCAGCACCTAGCAGGTACGTGGTCTCTCAGCCTATTTCAGGTTCAATCAAGCAACTTTTCGGTGGACGGCGGCTCGTGTGGACTTAATCATGGCCGTCCAACCATTCCTGGGGATTGGCAAACATCACTTCGCTGTCTCCCCCCTGTCCGTTCCCTAGTAATAGGTAGTAGGTTCATAGGCGTATCGGTGTGGAACAAATTTTTTTTTTTTAGGCCATATCTGGATTATATTAGCAAGGAAAACAGTACAACACTGAGGAAACATCCGGACACAGGACAGCTGTCCCAAATTACAGAAACCACCCTAGGCAAAGCAGAAAACACAAACAAGTCCCTAGGAAGTTCCTGCCACACCAAATCCGCCGTCGTCCATCTCCTCGCCGTCGCACCACCGCAACCAGAGGAGGCCGGAGAGCAAGAGGAAGACCGCTGAACCACCCGTGCAGGCCGATAGGGAACCAAGGTCAATCCCGTTGGAGTCGCCGCATGAGCCACTCGCCACAGCCGGCGAGATCTTGGCGCCGAGGATGGCATATCGGCAGGGGGCATGCCCCGACCTGAGCAGGTGCTCGAGCTGAAATCGCCGTCCAACGCCGGCGAAGCAGCTCGGATGAGAAGCCAAGAAAGGGACAGCAACAAAAAGACGGTCGCCGCCGCCACCGCCGAACGCCGAAGCCGCGAACGACCGCACTGCTCCTGTACAACCCACCAGACGAGCGCTGGACGGGACCTCCACGAACTCACCGGCAATAGCGGAGCCACCATCGCCAGAGCGGGGAAGAGCCGGGAGACAAAAATCCACTGTGCTGACGACGCCACCGACCCGCCGGCAGCACCTGGACACCGAAGCCCACCAGATCCGAAGATCTGCGAGCACCCAGCAGCAGCAGCTATCCGGCGCCGACGAAGACGACGCCGAGAAGGGGGAGTAGCTGCCGCAGACCTTATTCCCATCGACGCCGTCCCCACCTTCACACCGGCGCCGGCAGCAAACCTACTCCTACCGCTATCTACAGGCCCGACACGAGGACCCGAGGTTCTCCCCACCTCCCGTCGCCCGAGCGGCGGACGGAGGCGAGGAGAACCCCAGGATTCGCCGGCCGACGACGGAGAAAAAGAAGTCGCCTCCCTTTTCTCTTCTCTCTACTGTAGCAGAGGGGAAGGGAAAGAGCGAAGAGTGAGGCCGTGTGGAACAAATGTTTCGCTGCTGTGGAGCTGGACTCGCGGAGTGCGCGGGCTGGTACCGGTGCAGCTGGATTTGGTACAGTTGCAAAGATCACGTGACTAGTCTCGAGTCGAGGCGCAGGGCATGTTGGCCCACATCGCGTGGCCAGCTATCCCTTTCTCAAAGCACTGGCCGTCAGGGCCCAGACCCATACGCCTCCTGCTGCTCCTTTCTCCAGTTCGTCTTCCTCCTCCGGATCGAGACCTTGGAGCCTGCTCCATGGACCTGTCCATGGAAACGGAGGGCGATTCCGAACAGAGGTAATTCAAATGCCACTTAGCAGAGCTACGAGTTTTTGTCTCCCGCAAAAGATGAAGTTAGGATTAGATCTGGTTGCTTGGCCGATGTAGTCACCGTTTGTCCCTGAAATTCCTTGATTTGATTTTTTCCGCGCAGGATTAGCCGCGGGCATGCGGGCCCTGCTGGTGCTGCCCGGCGTATAGAGTCCCAGGCTTCTATCAGCGTCGCCGAGGCTGACATTCGCCGTGCAGGGGACCTCCGTAGCGGTGGCGGAGATGCCGGATTTCTTGGCGAGGACCCGCTCTTGCAAGTTTGTTCGGAGGCTACGAGCGGATGGACACGCAGGTAATCGCGCGTAAAACTGATTTCTTTTTTCTGCTGGTCATATATGCAAAAACGATTTCATTAGCATCTAGCTATATGTTATGTAGTAATTTAGTACAGGTCTGTACTAAATTCCCACTGGGTGTCTGACTGATTACATTAGATTTCTGAAATTACTGGGATTATCTGCGTGCGGACTGTTGGACAGTGTTCGTGTTCTTTGAATTTGCATGTCCTGTTTGTAGCTAGTTTAACTAAAAATTCGAGAGGTGTCCGAGTACGATATTAGGAAAAGATTTTGTTTGCATTTCTTGTTTTTTATCTGCAGTCCTGCTTTGTCGTGGTTGCCTTTGTATAAAATTGGAAATCAGGGGGGCAATCATTGTCAGTTTCGTGTAATCTGGTGCATTGAGGAAAAGGCATTGATTTTCTTTTTTATGCGAATTACTGAAATTGTCTCTCAAACATAACAGGGTAAGGATCAGAAAGGCCCCCGCTGAGCGCGAGCTCAACCCTAACCGGAAAAGTGCCCTTGAATTATCCATGCGGGCGTTCATATTGAAAAGGGATGGCAATGTTGTCAACCCAGCTGTCGGGACCTCTTTTGATTCATTGGATGAAGCCTATCAATTCTACAATTTGTATTCGTGGGAGCTTGGATTTGGTATAAGGTATTCGAAAAGCAGGCTAAATGTGGAGCAGGTGAAGTGCATGCAGGAGATAGTCTGTGGATGTGCGGTGCGTTTTGTTTTTCATTTTGTGCATCACTGTTTGGGCAAAAAAAGTCTATACAAGCATATGTTATAGGCTGACAAATCATGTTATGTGCATCGGCAGGGTAAACCGGAGAGGGAGAATACAAGATCAACACAGTGCGGCTGTGCTGCCCGGATCAGGCTGCTTCGGTCGGACGACAATGGATGGTATATTTCAGAGCACCGGGCGGCACACAACCACTCTTTGTCAAGCACTTGTGGTGAGAAAATGCATTGGCCGTCGCACAGGCTCATTGACCGGTATGCTAAGGATCTTGTTAGGCAGCTTAGAGAGAACAATGTCAGTCTTGGAAAGGTTTTTAGCATAGTTGGTAGTTTTTTTGGATCAGTTGATAATGTGCCATTTACAAAACGGTCACTGAAGACGCTGTGTTGCAAGTTGAACAAGGAGCAGTCTGATTCAGATGCCCGGAAAACAATGGACATACTTGCGGAGATGAAGGCAAACGGTCCAGAATTCAACTATACTGTCCAGGTTGATGACGAGAGCAGGATGAAAACACTTATGTGGGTTAACGGGCGTAGTGTGGACCAGTATAGGTGTTTCGGAGATGTTGTAACATTTGATACCACATACAGGACAAACCTATATGACATGCCATTCGGTCTGTTTGTGGGAGTGAACAATCACTTCCAGAGCATAATTTTCGGAGGTGTCATGCTGAGGGATGAGAAGGAGGACACATTCAAGTGGGTTTTCCGTGAATTCATCAGGATGGTTGGGGGTAAACACCCGCAAACAATTTTAACAGGTACGGCTAGATTAGGCGTAGATCACATCTCTCATTTTTCTTGAACAAATGCTTTTCATGCTGTAAGCTCCTAATGGAACTAATTTACTTATCTGGTTGCAGACCAGGCGCGATCAATGGAATTGGCTATAGAAACAGAGATGCCCAATACAACGCATAGGTGGTGTAAATGGCATGTGCTGAAGAAAGCAAAGGAATCAATGGGGGTTTTGTGGAGCAAGAAAACTGATTTCAAAAGTGAATTTCATAAGCTGGTTCATCACATGGTCGCTGATAGGCAAAAACCTAAATGCTGACCGCTAACTGGCGGGTGGGTGAGCTCCTGTGCGCGGCCATGGCGTTCTCCCTGCTAGATCGCCTTCTTGTTCTTCCTAGGACTCTGGTTGGTGGGTGGGTGGGGAGAAGGATTGTTGAAGAAGATGAGCTGCGCGTGTAGATGCGCTAAATGCGTGAAGTGACTAGGAGGGTGCTTGGATACGTTTTAGTCTCATGACTAAAAGTAGTGGGACTAAAACTTGCTAGCCTTACCCATGCTTGGATCCAAATACTAAAGAGACTAAAATCAAGTTAATAAGCATTTATTATCCTCCAAACCCTTCAATCCAGAACTCGTCTGTGTTAAAGGAGAGGAGTTAAATGAGGAGAGAGAGGACTAATCCACATTTTAGTAGGGGTACCCTGGCTAAAATTTTTTAGTCTTAAGACTAGTTTTAGCCCCTCTTTAGTCAGGGGTGCTTGGAACTTTAGCCTCTTAAAAGGACTATTTTTAGTCAGACTAAAATAAGTCCCTTGGATCCCAGCACCCTCTAGAGCACTAGGATTGCTTTGATTGGGGTGGGCCTCGAAAGGCAACTTTTTGCACGTCGAGACGTGACAAAAACAGTGCCACTCGCTGCTGTTCCATCTTGCCCATTACGAGGCCTGTAGATGTTCACCCTAACCAACTATTTCGGTTGCTAGCTGTGTAAAACCGAATTATCAGTATATTTATTATGGCAGAACCGCATGGATAATGGTTCAGAGCGGACGGTAAAAGTAGTTAAAAAGTGTATAAAAAATTGTTGACTGGCTAATTGTGTTTTTTTGGCTGTGAAAAACGGTCGATTATATTATGTGGTAGGACTGGAGATCATTTTCGCGTGAAGAAAAAAAATCAATATTGTGTCTGGTGGGGAGGTTAAAACGTACGGCTAAATTGATCGCTAATGTTTATCGCGTGAGGATGTACCGGGGCTAGCTACAACTGTGCCGTGAGTGGCGGGATATTATTGAAATGAGTCACGTGAGAGGAAGAGACAGGTGCCCGGGCTGCCCTGTATACTTTTGGCACAGCCACAGACCTCGAGTGTGCCGCGGTACATGGAACAACGCCTAGATTCTGTCACCAACCACATCACCATCTCTGGGCAGCCGAGATACATGGGGGGCAAGCGTCTACGAGGGGACAGGCCCCGTGAATACAGGGGCGAATCTGGTCAGTGTGGAAAACGGACGGCCTGGATATGGTCCACATAGTGCACGTCCACCGTTAGGCATTTTCGCAGCTCAGGACCACATTAAAACCCAATACCAGAATTACTGTGCAAACAATGGATCGCCGAACAAAAATCGTACGAAAAAAAGATGTACACTGCAAAGCGCTTGTGTAAGCGCTTGCGAAAAAAGGAATAAATACAATAAAACAAAAAAATCAGCTTAGCTATTTCGAACCCGAAGCTAATAAATCGGGAAACATGTAGAAGAAGGCGAACAGTACATGCATCGCTAGAGTCCCGCGGAAAAAAAAGGTGAAGCATCCGTCACCACACTTCGGGTTGATGCCAGGTAATGGTGCTAGGATTTGTTAGTCTAACTGTCGATTGGGCAGGATATTAATCCTAGCGTCTAGGCTTAGTGCCCCGCTTTGTATATGCCCTAGGCCTTTTTTAATGTAAAGGTGCTTAGATGTCATGCTAACTGCATTAAATAGCTTAGAGTATGGTTAATAATACAATCAGCTGATGGCTATATGATGTTACCATGTTATCTATAGTCAAACTTATAGCCGGCAAGTACAATAGTTACATACAAAAATATACTACTTCGTTGATACATGGCTCACCTACCTCTCTCAGAAAGTGTCTAGGAGCTGGTGTTTTAGCCGGTTGTTAATCAGTAGTCTGATTCTCTTATCTCTCCACTTCTCTCTCCTCCAACTCATAAAAAATATATAATTTAAAGTCTTGCAGCCCGCCTATATCATCTTATTGTACTTTCTCTTAGCAACTCAAGTCCTCAGTGAATAGGTGCTTAGCTTGTTGTATCAAGGTCACTTCATTTCTTGTGCTATGTTTTTGCTTATGTAGCATACTTAGCGCTTGTACACCCTGGAGCACTGAAAAGGGTCTTAGAGCAACTCTAGCAGACCCCGCATCCGCCCCCGACCCGCAAAATAACCGCCAAAATGCGGGTAGGGGCGGAAAAACCTGCCCGATCAGACCCCGCATCCCGCCCCGGCCCGCAAAAAAATTTGAGGGGCGCGGCAAATCCCGACCCCAACCCGGGAATACGCGGGTTTCCCCCTCGCGGCTGCGGTGCCCTGCATCACAGAGAAGCAGTTGGCGGGAGGGACATTTCAGCCCGCGCGCCATTCCCCCCTCCTTCCGCCGCCGACCGCCCTTGCTTCCGCCCGTCCGCCGCCGGCGATTCCGGCCAAATCTGCGGGCGGAATCGCGCCGCGGGGCCGCCCCACACCCTCCCGCGCCGAGACGCTGCACCGACCACCCCCCCCCCCGGGATCCGGCGAGAAGAGCCGCCCCTCGTCGCTGCCGCCGCCGGGGATCGACCACCGTCGAGCCCGCCCCTCGTCGCCGCCCGGGATCACCCGCCGCATCCGCCACCGATTAGTGCGTATTTTTGTGATTTTTGCGAGCGAGCGGTATAGTTGATTGACGCGCCGGTACGCATGTAGATGGAGTTGAGCCCGTGCGAGAAGTTCTTGCTCTCCGATTCATCCGATTCGGACGACTCGGATGTTGAGACCATGCGTGCGAACTGTCGGCAGCAGACATTAGTCATGGCACTTGCCGTGAAGGAGCACGAAGACGAGAATCGGAAGAGGAGGCGAGGATCGACCGTCGGGCGTCTTTGCATTCCTCGGAATCGTCATCTTGGGAACGAGATGTTGATGCAAGACTACTTCGCGGAGAATTCTACATATCCACCGCACCTCTTCCGGAGAAGGTACCGAATGCACCGATCCCTCTTTGTGAAAATTGTTCAAGCTTGCGAGGCAAATTGCCGGTATTTTACTCAAAGAAGAAATGTTGTGGGCTTAAAGGGATTTAGTGCATATAAAAAAATCTCCGCAGCTATGCGGGTGATTGCATATGGCGTTCCGGCTGACTATGCCGATGAGTACCTTCGCATTGGTGAAGATACTACAATTGAGTCTGTGCGTAGATTTGCAAAAGTGATCATCCGTGTCTTTGGTCCTGAGTATCTTCGGGTACCCAACGAAGATGACAAAAAGAAATTGATGGCATCTAATGAGAGGAGAGGTTGGCCTGGCATGCTAGGTAGCATTGATTGTATGCATTGGACTTGGAAAAATTGCCCCAAGGCATGGCAAGGAATGTATTGTGGCAAGTCTCGTGATGCAACAATTGTGCTAGAGGCCATAGCATCCGAGGATTTATGGATTTGGCATTGCTTTTTTGGTATGCCGGGGCACTCTCAATGATATCAATGTGTTGCAACGGTCTCATTTGTTTGCTAGGCTTGCTAGTGGTGATGCTCCTGCTTGCAACTACACTATCAATGGACATGAATACACAAAGGGGTACTATCTTGCAGATGGTATATACCCTCCTTGGCGCACATTTGTCAAGAGCATCAAAGAACCCAAAACTAAAAACAATGTGAATTTGCAAGGGTGCAAGAGGCAGCCCGAAAAGACATTGAAAGAGCATTCAGTGTTTTGCAATCTAGGTTTGCCATTGTCCGTGGTCCTGCTCGTTTTTGGGATAAGAAAACCTTGAAAAATATCATGACATGCTGTGTTATCCTGCACAATATGATTCTTGAAGATGAGAAAGGAATGAACTTAGAATTCTTCTACGACATTGTGGGTAGCCGTGTCAAACCAGCTAGAGACCCTAACCGTATTAGAGCTTTTCTTCAGACATACAAGGAGATTGAAAATGCAAACACACACTTTCAACCTCAGGAGGATCTCATTGAGCACCATTGACAAAGGGCTGGACAGTGACTAGTTTTCGTATTCATTTGTATTTGTATTCATGACAAGTTTTGTATTGCATTATTTAAGTTTGCTACGGTGATTTGAATAATTATTTGTAATGTGGATGATTATTGTATTATGTTTGATTTGAATAATTTAGTTTGCTTTCGATTGTTCTATTATGTTGGATTTGATATTTGTGGGCCGATGAGATGCGGGATGCAGCGGCGCAAAGAGCAGACCCCGCAAAACCGACCCGTAAAAAAGCATATTCCGCGAATATACTTTTATACGGGTCCGTTTAAGGGGTCTGCATCTGTGGCCGTCCGCGCCGGCCCGCAAAGGCCATTTTGCGCGAACTGCAAATGCGTTTTGCAGGCCGACGGGATGCGGGGTCTGCTAGAGTTGCTCTTAGGATCCACGACTGTAGCCCACTGAAAGACACGGATACATGGCTACAATTGTGTGTCGTGCAAATATGATGAACATGGTTTCATACACACTCCTTATGAATAATAAATTCAAAAAAACACTAAAAAAATCCATTTCTTTTGTTTTGTAACATACATAGTCGACCGGTATACTTCTACGAAGTTTTCCAAAGAAACTACATATGTTGTATTCTGGACAAAAATGGTAAAATCAAAGCTATATTAAAAACATTATTTGATGAATAATAAGGTCCCAACTATATTTTCTTCAGGGATGTCATTTATTCACCAAATTCCACACATGAATAGAATGGTCGACCAAATTTGATAACCTAAAATTTCAGAATGTTTTTAAACTTCCTAATTTTTTTCTTTCAAATTTATAATTTATTAGGTGCGTGTGGAACCATGTTCGCTTTTGTATTTTCGTAAAATAATGCCCCAATATTCTTTGAGCCTTTCTACTATACTTGGAGGATACCAAGAGGCCATATCCTTGTATGTTTGAAAAAACTTAACATTTACTCTCTCCGTCTCATAATATAAGACGTTTTTTGACACTACACTAATGTTAAAAAAGTCTTATATTATGAGACGGAGGGAGTACATGATAAATGCATACATAAAATTGAAATGTGCCGCGAAAGAAATATAGGTACGATCTATAGGTACTTGTCTGCTTGAGAAGTTGTTCTTTCCTCTTAGCTATGATTCGACGGCACATCATCGAATCTCGGCCAAAATTCTGGCTATATTCATTGGCTTGTTGCATGTGGGCGTGGTACCACGGCCGGATCACAGCGTACATCGGACACTTAATCTGGCTAGGATTCGTGCTTCATACCTCACCACCTAGTAGGTACCTAGCTCTCTCAACTTATTTCAGGTTCAATCATGAAGCAGCTCAGGGTCCCATTAAACCCAATAAGCCCAAGAGGCTAGGCGAGTGCTTGCTTTTTGACGGAACCTTGTCAAGAGGGCCAGGTGCTCCTATTATTTCATAAAAAAGTATTATAATTGATCCGGTTTATAAGAAAAATTAGGCTAAAAACCACACGACTACTTGGTTGATAAAGGATAATCATGTGAAAACCTCAACAATGAGCACAAAAAAAAAAGAAAAAAAAAGACAAAGGAAACAACAAAAACCGCAGTCGGCCAACTCGACCTCCATCGCCTACTCACCGACAACCTAGAGAAAGGTGAGAGAGATGTTCGGAGATGCCTTCAAGAAGGGAAGTCGTCGTCGTTGCAGGCATCGACCTAGATCAATCAATAAAGCTTTCGCCCAGAAACCATCCGCAACTCCTTATAGAAACATGGGAAATGGTACAGCCACACCAACAGCCACCACGACAACCCAATAAACAACCAACCACATCCTAGTTGAGAGGACGAACCCTTCAACAACGACTCCCAAGAAAGAAGCACCACCACGGCATCATGGTTGGTAACCGATCCCCATTAGAAGCATGGCTTTCGCCCAAAGCCTTCGCCCCTCCACCTCACCTAGCAACCTCCGTCGACGTCCAGCCACCGCTACGCTGTCACTAACCATCACGCCCTTCGAGCCAGCACCTCGTCCCCCATCATCTTGCTAGCCGGCCTCCATGTTGGCAAACACGTCGGAAATGTGATACGTCTGTAATGTATCTACTTTTTTGAACACTTTGGCTTAAATTTGGACTCAAAACTTGCTCCTATGAATAAAAACTAACCAGGATTAGCATTGTTTTTAGAAGAAAAAAAATCCATGGTGTTATAATTTTTGTACATGAAAGTGTTCAGGAAAAAATAATAAAAGTTTTGCAACATATGATGGACCAGGGGCCTGGAATCGGGCTAGGAGGTGGCACATGGTGCCTAGGTGCTCCCCTTAGGCGCCCACCTTATAGGTGCACTAAGGGCATGTGTAGCCTCCATAGTTGTCCTTTGGTGCTTTTGGCTTTATATTGCCCTGAAACCCTACCATAATTATTGTTTGATTTTTCTACGACACGGAGACGCCGTCACCATTATTCTTCATCCCTGAGGGCTGCTGGAGGCTAGAGTTTTGCCTCCAGAGAGGGGTTAGGGGAACGTACTATGCAAAAAAAAATTACGGTATACGATCACACCCAGTATCACTATGAAGATGAAGGATAGATCTAATCTCAACAACTAGATCGCAGCGTAGAGGAAGAGAAATTTGGTGACGATTTGACAATTTCCGAAGCTACATTATAACTCCCAACTAGAGCTGCAAACGAGTTGAGTTTGAGCCAGATGGATTAGGATCAACTCAACTTTTATTAAAATTCAAGTGAGCTCAAACCATGCGAAGCTCAAGGTCGAGCTATAGAAAGTGGCTCGTGCTCATCTTGTAATGATCTCAAGTTGATCACGAGCTAGTTTCAAGCTAAAGATGATGATTTTTTGATAATCAAAGACAATTTTTCTAACAAGGTAGGCCACAACAAAAAATAAGAAACCATTACATAATCCAACTTACTCTTTCTCAACTGAAGACTAGTACTTAATAGCAAGAGATCATGGATAAACTAGCAAGAGAAGAAAATGAAGGTGCGTCTACTCTCAAAATTTGGCCAAAATAACATGATATTTAACACATGGCTGACAACATACCATATTGGGGCTATATTTTCTCCGCATTAAATTAAGCTTCCATGTTTGGTAGTATTTAAAATGGAGAAAAATCATACACAACATATATGGTACTCGAGTCGATCTTGAGCACCTAACGAGCCTCGAGCTTTTCCTGCAGCCCTACTCCAACCGAAGAATTTCTCCACTGATTGAGAGTCAAAGTAGAGACCCCTTTGTGGTATCCAGCGTTCCGAAATAGCGAACTAGATGCAGTTCAAAAATAGCATTCCAAAATAGCGAACTAGATGTGTTCCAAAATATTCAGGGATTTCCACCTGTGTATACACACAAACTTATTAGTCCCTTAACCACTTTTGTCAGCAATACTCCAAAACCACAAAGGGAACTACATGCAGTTACAATCTCCCCCTTTTTGGTGATTGATAGCAAAACTGGTTAAAGTTTTCAACTAGGATATATAATATATGAAAGTAAAAACTTGAAGATTTTGATTCCATGATATAGAAAGAACTTCCCTTGAAGATGTGCATATGAAAAGTTTGCTTTGGAGTGCATATGCACATGCCAGGTAGTAACTATGGAGAACTCCCCCTATATCTTGGAATCCAACATAGTGCATTGAAGGATTAACATGAAGAATTAGCAATGCGCAGTGAGAAGTGGCCTATGACGAATATCATCATGCATGTATGATTGACTTAAAGAGTAGTATGAAGAAATAGTAGTTCAAAAAATTTAGAGAACCACCAGACTTAAGTTTACAACTCAGTACAACAAATCCACAGAACAATGCGAGTTGCAACTTAACATAAAATAGAGGCTGCCCATATAGACACCTGCTTGAAGACTATAATCCTCATCTCAATGCCCCTTTGTCATCAAAGAACCAGAAGGTTGAGGAAAGAGAGCTTTATGCGTCCCCTGGAGCAGTTGATGAAGAAGGTGGTGCAGCCGGGGCGACGATGGTGTCGGGGATGTGCGGTGGAGCAGCATGCTTAGTAGACGAATCCAGAGATTGTGCAATTGGCACAGGAGGAGAGATCAGTCTTCTTCGCCTTCGATGTCGACGTCGACAATCTAGGTTGAAGAACTATAGTCTAAAGTAACTGGTGATGGAGTGCGTTGCGGCTGTATATAAGGTGGAGGAGCGGATGACCATTCATAACTTTCCTAGAAGCTAGGATCTCAAAGTTCTGCAACCGTCTTTTGCAGCGACAAACTAGCCCATGATTGGCAGAAAGTTTCATGCCCAACATAAGCATTCTTTGACGAAACATTTCGTACTCTATTGAGGTCATTAAGAATTAGCATTCTCTGTCTTCATGCCTAGTCATGATTCCTATAATACTTTTGATGAAGAGTGACAAGAATTTCTCCATCGGTCATCACTCTTGGCCTCTTGCACTGAATAGTGGAAGTATCTGTTGTCTATGTGGTAGTATCACTTTTAAGCGGCTGACAAAATTGGCCAGCAAGGTGCTTTGTGGTAGTTTCTTCAGTTGTGGCACCAGGCGTTGTATTATCTTCATTATTAGAAGCAGTGTTGCTTGGGACATCATTATCATTATACAAGGGATTTTTTTCATCTGCGGGGAAGAATGTAGTCCAAAGAACTTCAATTGGAGAAATAAATATGCTTGATGATTACTGGCTGAGTGTTGGTAAGCACTACATTGGTGATGCTTAATGAAATGTATAATCCAAGGTGCAAAGATCTTCTGATCATGTAGTTCAATGGAAGATGAGGCTAAAGTCCTCAAAGAAATCATGATGATCAAAATGCTTGGAGTATGTGATGTTGTAGACCAAATTGTTCATAACTCCTTTGATCTCAGTTTTGGAATGACGACCTTCAATGGGGTAAATAGTGTTGCACATGATGTAATAGGTTGTCCTACAAGTCTTTCATGAGGAATGTCTTTTGAAGTACAACATCCGCGGGCAATGGCTCCATAAGGCACACCATCTACGTCATATTAGGCTTTGCTTTGTTGAACAAAATTGGTGCATTTTCTTCAGGAAGGCCTAAGCATATGTGTCGAAGCAATTCAAAAGTAGGGGATCAGAAGTGAGTATCACCTGTCATTCAGTCGAGCACCCATGTTAAGCTATCTCTGCTAAAACCAGATATGTGCACTATGGCGAAGAATTGCAAGGCAATCTCTTCATTCCAATGTTCTTTGTCATAGATGAATGGCGTAAGACCAACATAGTGAAATGCTTTAAGACTTTCATCAAAACATGGCATCTCTTTCAATGCTTCAAGATAAATGTGGCGATGAAGGAATACCCTGTCATGATTCAAGAAAACATTAGAATAATAGTGACGCCGCGAGTCATTCTAGAAGCAATCAAAGTTGATGTGAGGAGAATCAGATGGGTTGTAGTTTAAATCGAAGAATCTCCTGGCATGGTCAATCTTTATTTCATTAAACTTTGCAGGTATATGCTTTCCAAATCCTCGGTAACGAGGCAAATGTGGAACAAGCTTCAATATGCCAGGCTTGTTGACGACATTGAATTCGTACGGAGATGATCATTTGATATGCTTCCAACGTATCGATATATTTCTATGTTGCATGCCATTTTAATATCATTTATATGTGCTTTGGGTTCATTTTTTATCAAATTTTATTGGACTAACATATTAATCCAGTGTATAGTGCCAGTTCCTGTTTTCTGATGTTTTTGTATTTCAGGAAAAACAATTATTTAAACTCCAGGTGCTAGAGTCTTCATCAATAGCACTAAGATGCACGCGCATCTTATTCTTCCAGTAGGTGTAGTTGGTGCCATCAAAGATCGTCAGTTGGGGGAGACCTTGAGATTCCTTGTAATCAACAAAGCTAAAAACTTCATGTGGTTAAACCAAAATCACACAGAATAAGGGAGCACCTTGCTCTTATACCATTTTAAAGAGCGTTTAATCGACCAAAGGTGGATGAATGAGAGATTTTTATCAAATTCTTCAAAAGAAGCTAATTAAGAAACAACAAATAAACGAAACTAAGAAATACTTGCGAAATATAAACTAGGCTAAGCATGCAATCAATGTTGGGACAGAGTCATCCGAATAGAGGAAACCATGCAAACTAAGTAGAAGTACAAGTAAACTAGATATACAAACAGACAAGTGCACTTAAGTACAACTAAACTGAAGACAAATCATAAGATAATAAAAACAGCGAAAAGAGAAAGTCTTTAGAGAGAGGAGGAGGAGAAGTCTTTGCAACGTACATAATGTAAAGGGTGACAAAATTGGAACTAGTTGCTCGGGGAAGACACATGATTTGTTTGAACAGTTTAAGTTGTTGTGACAAATGTAATTATGTTTGGGAGAGGCTTTGATTTGACTAAAAAGAACAAGTCTCCACCTTATTCTCCTTGACCTAAGATCACTTAGACCTCTCCCAATGCTCGTGGTAGATCTTCTAGGGAGATGTCCGAAACCTTCACATACTCGTTCTTCAGCAATCCACAATGACTCTTGGATGCTCTGAACAGAAGCCTAACCGATTGGAAGATCACAATCTTCAAGAGTAACAAGTCTTTGGTTCACTAAGAACAGATTCTTTAGTGATGCTCGATCATTTTGTCTTTGGATACTTAGGGGTTTTCTTCACTAGGGTTCTCTCAAATGATTCACGAGTGGGTTACTCAAATGACACTTGTTGCAAATTAACTTTGAGCAGTCGACCAACTTATGGTGGAGGGGTGGCTATTTATAGCCGGGGTCACAACCCGAGGTCCTGATATGACTGTTGGATAGGGCGGGACCGTCAACCAGTCGTTGCTAGCTCAGTAATGGTTGGAAATTTGGGCTCTCAAATTCCTCACCGCAGGAGAACCAAACTGCCAGTTTCCTAACTTTTAAGTGAGAACTTTGACTACAACGTCCCAGAGGATATCATCTTGGACACTAAACAAATAGAAATGCACTGCAAGAGATTCCCACAATCTTCACTTCAAGAAATATGTTGGATTGCGCACACTTCAAAAATATTGTCTTCGTATCACCTGAACCCAGCTTAACAGTATCGTTTTCCTTATGACTCAAAAATAATAATAAAGAACTATAAAAAGACTAAGTTCTCGTGATCCAGTTATTCAGCTAATTCTTCACAAAGGATGCACCGAATTCTTCAATGTTTTCCATACATTTTTAGGGGTCATCTTTGAAGGTTAAACCAAATGTTTGAGAGACTTTCACCTATATATACTTGCAAACACATTAGTTCCTTATCCACTTCTATCATAAATACTCCAAACCACAAAGGGGGGATTAGACGCACTTACAATACCCTAATGAATTCATTTCTTATATGTGTTATTTTATGCAACATTGGGAAGGTTTACAAAATGGCAAATACCAAGCTATGATGGGACATGGTGTAGATCTACTCCACGGAGAGGCGTTGGCACAACACACTAATGGGGTGCTCTCTTGCGAATTACTGCGGGAGGAGCTGACAGGCAACATAAGCAGACGGGCTTGAGGAAAAATATGAAGCATATGCCGATGAATGTGATATGAAAGAAAAGGGAAAAGAGGAGGAGTAAGGAAATCTACAACACTAGTCACCAAATCGAACACCCCAAACATCCACAGACAATTCTGGACATGTCTGCGGACGGTGTCGTGCGAGGCACCAATCCAACGATTGTATCTCAATTTTTTGACATGCTAGAAGTGTTGGGGAACGTAGTATTTCAAAAAAAATCCTACGATCACGCAAGATCTATCTAGGAGAAGCATAGCAACGAGCGGGGAGAGTGTGTCCATGTACCCTCGTAGATCGAAAGCGGAAGCGTTTAGTAACGCGGTTGATGTAGTCGAACGTCTTCACGATCCAACCGATCCAAGCACCGAACGTACGGCACCCCCGTGTTCAGCACACGTTCAGCTCGATGATGTCCCTCGAGCTCTTGATCCAGTTGAGGCCGAGGGAGAGTTCCGTCAGACACTAGTCACCAAATCGAACACCCCAAACATCCACAGACAATTCTGGACATGTCTGCGCCCCCCCCCCCCCCCCCCCCCCCCCCCCCCCCCCCCCCCCCCCCCCCCCCCCCCCCCCCCCCCCCCCCCCCCCCCCCCCCCCCCCCCCCCCAGCACTACGACGATATGACCGAGGTGTGTAACTGTGGAGGGGGGCACCGCACACGGCTAGGAACAATTGATGTGTCCTAGGGGTGCCCTCCCCACGTATATAAAGGAGGGAGAGGGAGGGAGGTAGCCTAGGGCGCGCCCAAGTAGGAGGAATCCTACTTGGGCCCCTAGTCCAATTCGCCCCCCTACCATATTTGGACAAGGGGGAAAGGAAGGAGGGGGAGGGGAAGGAAGTAGGAGTCATACTTCATACTTTCCTTTTCCTCCTCTCCTTTCCCTTTCTCCCCACGTGGCTGGCCCTATAGGGGGCGCACCAGCCCCTTGTGGGCTGGTGTGTTCCCTTATTTGGCCCATTAAGCCCGTATCTTTGCCGGGGGTTGCCCGGAACCACTTCCGGTGACCCGGTATCACCCGGAACACTTCCGGTGTCCAAATACCATCGTCCTATATATGAATCTTTACCTCTCAACCATTTCGAGACTCCACATGTCCGTGATCTCATCCGAGACTCCGAACAAACTTCGGTCATCAAATCACATAACTCATAATACAAATCGTGATCGAACGTTAAGCGTGCGGACCCTACGGGTTCGAGAACTATGCAGACATGACCAAGACACATCTCCGTTCAATAACCAATAGCGGAACCTGGATGCTCATATTGGCTCCTACATATTCTATGGAGATCTTTATCAGTCAAACTGCAAAACAATATACGTTGTTCCCCCCCCCCCCCCCCCCCCCCCCCCCCCCCCCCCCCCCCCCCCCCCCCCCCCCCCCCCCCCCCCCCCCCCCCCCCCCCCCCCCCCCCCCCCCCCCCCCCCCCCCCCCCCCCCCCCCCCCCCCCCCCCCCCCCCCCCCCCCCCCCCCCCCCCCCCCCCCCCCCCCCCCCCCCCCCCCCCCCCCCCCCCCCCCCCCCCCCCCCCCCCCCCCCCCCCCCCCCCCCCCCCCCCCCCCCCCCCCCCCCCCCCCCCCCCCCCCCCCCCCCCCCCCCCCCCCCCCCCCCCCCCCCCCCCCCCCCCCCCCCCCCCCCCCCCCCCCCCCCCCCCCCCCCCCCCCCCCCCCCCCCCCCCCCCCCCCCCCCCCCCCCCCCCCCCCCCCCCCCCCCCCCCCCCCCCCCCCCCCCCCCCCCCCCCCCCCCCCCCCCCCCCCCCCCCCCCCCCCCCCCCCCCCCCCCCCCCCCCCCCCCCCCCCCCCCCCCCCCCCCCCCCCCCCCCCCCCCCCCCCCCCCCCCCCCCCCCCCCCCCCCCCCCCCCCCCCCCCCCCCCCCCCCCCCCCCCCCCCCCCCCCCCCCCCCCCCCCCCCCCCCCCCCCCCCCCCCCCCCCCCCCCCCCCCCCCCCCCCCCCCCCCCCCCCCCCCCCCCCCCCCCCCCCCCCCCCCCCCCCCCCCCCCCCCCCCCCCCCCCCCCCCCCCCCCCCCCCCCCCCCCCCCCCCCCCCCCCCCCCCCCCCCCCCCCCCCCCCCCCCCCCCCCCCCCCCCCCCCCCCCCCCCCCCCCCCCCCCCCCCCCCCCCCCCCCCCCCCCCCCCCCCCCCCCCCCCCCCCCCCCCCCCCCCCCCCCCCCCCCCCCCCCCCCCCCCCCCCCCCCCCCCCCCCCCCCCCCCCCCCCCCCCCCCCCCCCCCCCCCCCCCCCCCCCCCCCCCCCCCCCCCCCCCCCCCCCCCCCCCCCCCCCCCCCCCCCCCCCCCCCCCCCCCCCCCCCCCCCCCCCCCCCCCCCCCCCCCCCCCCCCCCCCCCCCCCCCCCCCCCCCCCCCCCCCCCCCCCCCCCCCCCCCCCCCCTACGGGTTCGAGAACTATGTAGACATGACCGAGACACATCTCCGGTCAATAACCAATAGAAGAACCTGGATGCTCATATTGGCTCCTACATATTCTATGAAGATCTTTATCGGTCAAACCGCATAACAACATACGTTGTTCCCTTTGTCATCAGTATGTTACTTGCCCGAGATTCGATCATCGGTATCACCATACCTAGTTCAATCTCGTCACCGGCAAGTCTCTTTACTTGTTCCGTAATGCATCATCCCGCAACTAACTCATTAGTCACATTGCTTGCAAGGCTTATAGTGATGTGCATTACCGAGAGGGCCCAGAGATATCTCTCCGACAATCGGAGTGACAAATCATAATCTTGATCTATGCCAACTCAACAAACATCATCGGAGACACCTGCAGAGCATCTTTAAAATCACCCAGTTACGTTGTGACGTTTGATAGCACACAAAGTGTTCCTATGGTATTCGGGAGTTGCACAATCTCATAGTCATAGGAACATGTATAAGTCATGAAGAAAGCAGTAGCAATGAAACTGTACCGATCATAATGCTAAGCTAACGAATGGGTCTTGTCCATCACATCATTCTCCTAATGATGTGATCCCATTCATCAAATGACAACACATGTCTATGGCTAGGAAACTTAACCATCTTTGATTAACTAGCTAGTCAAGTAGAGGAATACTAGGGACATTATGTTTGTCTATGTATTCACACATGTACTAAGTTTCCGGTTAATACAATTCTAGCATGAATAATAAACATTTATCATGATATAAGGAAATATAAAAAACAACTTTATTATTGCTTCTAGGGCATATTTCCTTCAGTCTCCCACTTGCACTAGAGTCAATAATCTAGTTCACATCGCCATGTGATTTAACACCAATAGTTCACATCGTCATGTGATTTAACACTCTATAGTTCACATCACCATGTGACCAATACCCAAAGGGTTTACTAGAGTCAATAATCTAGTTCACATCATCATGTGATTAACACCCAAATAGTACTAAGGTGTGATCATGTTTTGCTTGTGAGAGAGGTTTAGTCAATGGGTCTGCCACATTCAGATCCGTATGTATTTTGCAAATTTCTATGTCTACAATGCTCTGCACGGAGCTACTCTAGCTAATTGCTCCCACTTTCAATATGTATCCAGATCGAGACTCAGAGTCATCTAGATCGGTGTCAAAGCTTGCATCGATGTAACTCTTTACGACGAACTCTTTATCACCTCCATAACCGAGAAATATTTCCTTAGTCCTCTAAGAATAATTTTGCCCAATGTCCAGTGATCTACTCCTAGATCACTATTGTACTCCCTTGCAAAACTCAGGGCAGGGTATACAATAGGTCTGGTACACAGCATGACATACTTTATAGAACCTATGGCTGAGGCATAGGGAATGACTTTCATTCTCTCTCTATCTTCTGCCGTGGTCGGGCTTTGAGTCTTACTCAACTTCACACCTTGCAACACAGGCAAGAACTCCTTCTTTGACTGTTCCATTTTGAACTACTTCAAAAACTTGTCAAGGTATGTACTCATTGAAAAAACTTATCAAGCGTCTTGATCTATCTCTATAGATCTTGATGCTCAATATGTAAGCAGCTTCATTGAGGTCTTTCTTTGAAAAACTCCTTTCAAACACTCCTTTATGCTTTCCAGAAAATTCTACATCATTTCCGATCAACAATATGTCATTCACATATAATATCAGAAATGCTATAGAGCTCCCACTCACTTTCTTGTAAATACAGGCTTCTCCAAAAGTCTGTATAAAACCATATGCTTTGATCACACTATCAAAGCGTACATTCCAACTCCGAGATGCTTGCACCAGTCCATAAATGATCACTGGAGCTTACACACTTTGTTAGAACCTTTTGGATTGACAAAACCTTCTGGTTGCATTATATACAACTCTTCTTTAAGAAATCCATTAAGGAACGCAGTTTTGACATCCATTTGCCAAATTTCATAAAATGCGGCAATTGCTAACATGATTCGAACAGACTTAAGCATCAATACGAGTGAGAAAATCTCATCGTATTCAACACCTTGAACTTGTCGAAAACCTTTTTTCGACAATTCAAGCTTTGTAGATAGTAACACTACTATCAGCGTCCGTCTTCCTCTTGAAGATCCATTTATTATCTATGGCTCGCCGATCATCGGGCAAGTCCACCAAAGTCCATACTTTGTTCTTATAGATGGATCCCATCTCAGTTTTCATGTCCTCAAACCATTTTGCGGAATCTGGGCTCATCATCGCTTCCTCATAGTTCGTAGGTTCGTCATGGTCAAGTAACAGGATTACCGTACCACTCTGGTGTGGAACGTGCTCTGGATGACCTACGTGGTTCGGTAGTAACTTGATCCGAAGTTTCATGATCATTATCATTAGCTTCCTCACTAGTTGGTGCAGGCATCACGGGAACAGTTTTCTGTGATGAGCTACTTTCCAATTCAAGAGAAGGTACAATTACCTCATAAAGTTCTACTTTCCTCCCACTCACTTCTTTTGAGAGGAACTCCTTCTCTAGAAAGGATCCATTCTTAGCAACAAAGATCTTGCCTTCGGATCTGTAATAGAAGGTGTACCCAACAGTTTCTTTTGGGTATCCTATGAAGACGCACTTCTCCGATTTGGGTTCGAGCTTATGAGGCTGAAGCTTTTTCACATAAGCATCGCAACCCCAAACTTTAAGAAACGATAGCTTAGGTTTCTTGCCAAACCACAGTTCATACGGTGTCGTCTCAACGGATTTAGACGGTGCCCTATTTAACATGAATGCAGCTGTCTCTAATGCATAACCCCAAAACGATAGTGGTAAATCAGTAAGAGACATCATAGATCGCACCATATCTAATAAAGTACGGTTACGATGTTCAGACACACCATTATGCTGTGGTGTTCCAGGTGGCATGAGTTTGTGAAACTATTCCACATTGTTTTAATTGAAGGCCAAACTCGTAACTCAAATATTCACCTCTGCGATCAGATCGTAGAAACTTTATTTTGTTGTTACGATGATTCTCCACTTCACTCTGAAATTCTTTGAACATTTCAAATGGTTCAGACTTGTGTTTCATCAAGTAGATATACCCATATTTGCTCAAATCATCTGTGAAGGTCAGAAAATAACGATACCCGCCGCGAGCCTCAACACTCATCGGACCGCATACATCGGTATGTATTATTTCCAATAAGTCAGTGGCTCGCTCCATTGTTCCAGAGAACGGAGTATTAGTTCGCAAGCATCAAATGATTCATAATCAAGTAATTCCAAAAGTCCATCCGCATGGAGTTTCTTCATGCGCCTTACACCAATATGACCTAAACGGCAGTGCCACAAGTATGTTGCACTATCATTATCAACTTTGCATCTTTTGGCATCAATATTATGAATATGTGTATCACTACGATCGAGATTCAATAAACCATTTATATTTAGTGTATGACCATAGAAGGTTTTTTTTCATGTAAATAGAACAACAATTATTCTTTGACTTAAATGAATAACCGTATTGCAATAAACATGATCCAATCATATTCATGCTCAATGCAAACACCAAATAACATTTATTTTAGGTTCAACACTAATCCAAAGGTAAAGGGAGTGTGCAATGGTGATCTTATCAACCTTGGAATCACTTCCAACACACATCATCACCTCGCCCTTAACTAGTCTCTGTTTATTTTGCAACTCCTGTTTCGAGTTACTACTCTTAGCAACTGAACCAGTATCAAATACCGAGGGGTTGCTATAAACACTAGTAAAGTACACATCAATAACATGTATATCAAATATACTTTTATTCACTTTGCCATCCTTCTTATCCGCCAAGTATTTGGGGTAGTTCCGCTTCCAGTGACCATTCCCTTTGCAGTAGAAGCACTCAGTTCCAGGGTTAGGTCTAGCTTTGGGCTTTTTCACGGGAGTGGCAACTTGCTTGCCATTCTTCTTGAAGTTCCCTTTCTTTTCCTTGCCCTTTTACTTGAAACTAGTGGTCTTGTCAACTGATAACCCACAAGTATAGGGGATCAATTGTAGCCTTTTTCGATAAGTAAGAGTGTCGAACCCAACGAGGAGCTAAAGGTAGAACAAATATTCTCTCAAGTTCTATCGACCACTGATACAACTCTACGCACGCTTAACGCTCACTTTACCTAGAACAAGTATGAAACTAGAAGTACTTTGTAGGTGTTGTTGGATAGGTTTGCAAGATAATAAAGAGCGCGTAAATAAAAACTAGGGGCTGTTTAGATAAAGAAATAACTAAGTTAGTCTTAGTAGAGAGCTTTTTGTCACAAGAAACTTATTTGTCCCTAGGTAATCGATAACTAGACCGGTAATCATTATTGCAATTTTATTTGAGGGAGAGGCATAAGCTAACATACTTTCTCTTCTTGGATCATATGCACTTATGATTGGAACTCTAGCAAGCATCCGCAACTATTAAAGATCATTAAGGTAAAACCCAAACATAGCATTATAAGGCATCAAGTCCTCTTTACTCCCATACGCAAACAACCTACTTACTCGGGTATGTGCTTCTGTCACTCACGCCACCCACCATAAGAAAATCATGAACATATTGCAAACCCTACAGCGGGGATCCCTCACGCTTGCGCGACATGGAGAGCACCATAAGACAACACCAATAATAAAACATGCAACTCAAACCAATCACGATCATCAATGAACCCATAGGACAAAACGGATCTACTCAAACATCATAGGATGGCCATACATCATTGGGAAATAATATATAGCGTTGAGCACCATGTTTAAGTAGAGATTACAGCGGGTAAAAGAGGGGTTACACCGCTGCATAGAGGGGGAGACAGTTGGTGATGACGGCGGTGAAGTTGTTGGTGTAGATTGCGGTGACGATGATGGCCCTGGTGGTGTTCCGGCAGCACCGGGAGAGAGGGGGAGAGAGCCTCCCTTCTTCTTCTTCTTCCTTGACCTTCCCCCTAGATGGGAGAAGGGTTTCCCCTCTAGTCCTTGATACGTCTCCAACGTATCTATAATTTTTGATTGTTCCATGCTATTATATTATCTGTTTTGGATGCTTAATGGGCTTTAATATGCTCTTTTATATTATTTTTGGGACTAATCTATTAACCGGAGGCCCAGTGCCAGTTGCTCTTTTTTGCCTATTTCAGTGTTTCGCAGAAAAGGAATATCAAACGGAATCCAAACGGAATGAAACCTTCGCGAGGATCTTTCTTGGAGCAAACGCAATCCAGGAGACTTGGAGTGGAAGTCAGAGACACAACGAGGCGGCCACGAGGCAGGAGGGCGCGCCCAGGGGGGTTGGCGCGCCCCCACCCTCGTGGGCCCCTCGTAGCTCCACTGACCTACTTCTTTCGCCTATATATACTCTTATACCCTGAAAACATCCAGGGGAGCCACGAAACCACTTTTCCACTGCCGCAACCTTCTGTACCTGTGAGATCCCATCTTGGGGCCTTTTCCGGCGATCTGCCGGAGGGGGATTCGATCACGGAGGGCTTCTACATCAACACCATAGCCTCTCCGATGATGTGTGAGTTGTTTACCACAGACCTTTGGGTCCATAGTTATTAGCTAGATGGCTTCTTCTCTCTCTTTGGTTCTCAATACAAAGTTCTCCTCGATGCTCTTGGAGATCTATTCGATGTAATACTCTTTTGCGGCGTGTATTCCGAGATCCGATGAATTGTGCGTTCATGATCAAGATTATCTATGAACAATATTTGATTCTTCTCTGAATTCTTATATGC